>CM042247.1:40710342-40935342 GCA_023566225.1 Romanogobio albipinnatus | reverse complement strand
TTTGAAATAAGGCTTGTCTTAAACTTTGCTTTTCTAGTTAGAAATTACAGTTACATTAACTTTATTTAATTCCAGTTCTTTACATTTAAATCCCAAAATTGCATGTACAAAATGTTTCTGTTTGCGACCTCAACACAACCCTGGTTTAAAAAAAAGACAACCCTATTCTCGATCATGCCAAATCTTCTGACAAAACACGATTTTGTCATAAGTGGAAAAAAAATCAAATTTGTTGTTCAGAAAACTTAGAAAATACACAAATGTAAAGAAAAAACTCCTGAAAAGTTGACGGTTTGAGTTTTATGGAGTCCCTTTAACCCAGAAACAGGCTATATTTCAATTCCAGGCACTGGACGTTCTCTCTCTCTCTCTCTCTTGGAGATGAACATCTTCACTCAGGCTAGTCTGACAGCAACTCATTCGTCATGTCATCAGTGGAAAATATAAAAATGTCTGTGGGGAAACAGGGATGATGTTACCGAATGCTTTCAGACAGACACGCATAGCTCCGAATACACACCGCACAACCTCGCACGGACAGGCACGCCCTTGAAGATTCATCACGTCGCCACCATGTCACCCTACACACACATAAAGCCTGCCCTCCGGCGTCCCACAGAGGTCTGGATGCACAATAACTTTGACTGAAAACTTATCTCAGATAAAACTGCATAACATATATGCAAACAAACCCCTGTAAACCTGAGCAGTGCAGTATCTGACCCCTCTGCACTGACATTATGTACACGTGGAAAACCAACACAAGAGAGCCTGATAATTCCAGGAAGTCGAAATTCCTCTTTAAAACATTTCCAGATATTGCCTCCCTCTGCATCTCACTCTCTTTTACACACTCTTCCCCTGCAGTGAGTTATTGACTTTGTATCAGTGTACGCTTCCCGAGTCCGCTCCTGCAGTGAGGTATAAATAGACACAACTGGAGGAATGAGAACTTAATAATCAAAGATAATAGCTTTGTACATATTTATACTTCAGCGGCTTCTACTTCCTGTCAAGTTTCTCCTTCATTCTCAAATGTTTCCCCACACTTCTATGTTCTCCTCACAGGATATAAGTTCTCTTTCCCTCCATCTCCGTCTGTCGCTTTCTATCAGCACTCGTCCCTCTATCGCTCTCTCCCATCAGGAAATGACCTGTCAGGGCCTTGAGAGAAAAAAGGGAAGGCGTGGAAGACAGAATTCCACGTTCAGAGGAGGGCAGCAACCCTCATCAACACGTTCACCAGCACCTCAACCTTTCCTTTTCATCCTTTCACTCCCTCCTTTCTTCTGCATTCACATCAAGTCTCTCGTTTTCTCTCACGCTGATGAATGGATGAAAGGAATCTAAGGTCTGGCCCTTCTGGAAGCCTGAGAGTGATGTTTTCAAGGCATTAGGCCTACTGATTGAACATTTACATATGACGTTTCTCACACACACATACACGTATGGTTCATCTTTGTGGGGACTCTCCTTTGACATGGTTTTATACTGTACACACTGTATATTCAATCCCACTACACTAACCTGACCCCTAAACCAACCCATCACACAAACACGCACACTAGGTTTTCATGTTTTGGGGAGACTTCGCATTGAAAACTGCATTTTTATTCTCTACCCCTACCCCTAAACCTAGGAAGATTCTTCCCCCAAACAAACATCATTCAGTATGATTTATAAGCTGTTTTCCTCATGGGAACCAAAAAATGTCCCCACAAGGTCAAGGATTTGGGATATTGCCATCACACACACACACAGCTCTGCAAAAGTTACTGACAATATGACTGATGTAGTATTGCTTCTCAAGTAAAGGATTTTTATTTATATATTGTTCTGCTGGAAAGCAAGTGTGTATTTTTATTTATTTTATTTTTTTGCAGTGTGAGCTGAACTAGTTTTTCAATGTTATGTGCCTTTGCAAGATTTGCAGTGTCTATTGTATTCTGTGTAGTTTCCACACATAGCTATAGGGTTGATAAGACTTCTGGTTTTGTCCCATTGCAAAGAGGTTTTGAAGATCTTCTGGGCAACTTTAGCATGTTGCTAATGTGTTCTGAAAAGTACATCTCAATGAACCGCACAACATAGCTGTAGTTTAACGCTTAGGTTTAGAGATGGGAACAAAGCCACAGCTTGCCAACTAGCCTTAGCAAACACCGCTAATACTTGCTTGAGAAATGATATGTATGCAGATGATTCTCTACTAATAGCCAAACAAGTTTTTTTCTCTTTGCTTTCTGCATTGCTTGAAAGCCCCTGTTAGCATGCACCTTTTGCACATATTTATTCAACATCTATTTAACATGCTAGGGTTGTCTTGTAAAATAATGTGGGTCAGGTCAGCGTGGACACTTTGAAATCGGCTCCCGCAGGTGTGAGTTTGTTTGCCTTTGTGAAAATATTGTGGTGCCGGGTCTTTTATAACCTCATGTGTGTGCTAACATCAGAGCTATGTAGGGCTTTGTGTACGTGCCTATGCACCCACACCCTAATGAACGCGCACACACACAGGTGTTCTGCGGCATGCCTCGCTCATTCTCTGTGTCCCGGTGACGACTGATCTTTGAACAGCTCTTAAAAGAGGCAAGGGCTTTGTGGACTGACATAAAAAGCGGGACGATTGTCTCCTAAAGTAATATCTTTTACCTTCCAACCTCACAGTTTATGGACCAAAGTCAGCAGAGTGAAAAATAAATAAACCCTATATGCCTTTGAATAGAGAGAAAGAAAGAAAGAAAGAAAGAAAGAAAGAAAGAAAGAAAGAAAGAAAGAAAGAAAGAAAGAAAGAAAGAAAGAAACTCCTTTAAGTGGTCACATCAGTCACTAGAGTTGAGAGAAGGCAGTTTTATTGCAGAAGATGTGGGCGGCCGCTGCTAAACACATGGGCATGTCGCTGACTTGGCCCGCAGGTCCCCAGCTGAACTGAGGTATAGACTGTAGGTATAGTGAAAGATACAGTGTGCCTGGAATGCAAGTTTAATGAAAAGCTTGAGCCCTGGAATCAGCTGTTTTAGTAAGCCAAAGCAGGTCCGGTGAGATTTATAAGTCTCATTTCACAGAAGGCTTAATCTGAACATTTCTGCAGAGAGTACAGAGATGAGCTTTTAAGTTTAAATTAGATAAAGGTCTGTAGGGGTCTGCTCAACATAAGAACTGCATATGCATTATAAAGACAATACGTTTTAGACTGAAACCATGAGTAAACAAGTGTGCAATATTCTACAGTTTAAAAGGGATTTGCATGCTAGAAATGTAAATATTGTATATGCAGAAGCATTTAGGTCATTCTCATGTTTCCATGTAGATTTGACTGATGACTCAAAGTGTTGTCAGCCAGGCTGGATTCATGTCGGATGCGCTCCCTTATCAAATTCACCTCAGCTATGTATATGAAAGGTCATCAACAGACTCATGTTTGAACCTTACGTGGACACTGGCCCAGAAGAGTTGTTTGCTGACAGAAAACATATTTATGCAGCTGTGGTGAAGAGTCACTAATATCATTATATGGGGAACTTTTCCACAAATAACACTGAAAAACGATTACAATCCAAATTTCACTAAACAATGAGATGAAATCATGATTACATGATGTTATACCCTACATATAACTCTTTCCTCTGCACATGCATGGACTGATAACACCCTGTTGAGTTTTTAAGTCACATATGGATTGCTTCCTAAAAAGTAGATCAACCCTGTCAAGTGAGCTTTTTTTTACTTACATATAATCAGACATAATCATAGACTGTAAACAATTATGGATGTAGTGTCCATGACGTCACCTATAGGATTCTGAAGAGCAGTTTTGAAGCGTAAAGTAGGGACGAGCTGGTCGTTGCCATCTTGGCAGCGGTTCACTCCCGGATAACAGAACATGGGCAAAGATGCGGGACGTGGGTGGAGCTGAGGTGACGCGATGACTAACAGACAGCAGATAAATGGCTATCCACCTGTCACTCAAAGTGGCCACACCCTTAATTATGCAGAACTTTAAGGCTTTACATAATGTAAACGAATGAGTTCGAATGAGAGTGAACAATTCACCCCACTCACAGTTGTCATGAAGGGCAAAAATAGCCGTATAGACCAAAACCACAATTTGTACCAGGCTGTAAAAAAATTTTCTTCTGCTGTAAAGTTGGGTATTTTAACATGGGGCTCAATGAGATTCTGCGCCCTTCTGGAGCCTGTCCCTAGCGGCCAGTCGATGAATTGCAGTTTAAGTCACTTCCATATCGGCTTCAAGAGAAACTGTGGGAGGTTGCCGCTTGGATATAATACAGAATATGGGTATTTGGTGTGCTGTCCCAGGGGTGGGCTCCGAGCTTGAAATTGTCCTGAAACCAGTCTAGGATGGGATGGATGCTGGAAAACTGTAATGGAACAAAGGTAAGTCGACTATGCCTCCTCTCATGCTGATTGGGTAGATTAACTGAAACACATGCTCCTCCCGAACTTTGTTAACCCTTTCACACGTAAATTCTGGCTGACCCCCCCAGCATGACTTTTTCAAGGCGACCGTTATTTAGAACGTATCCCTTTATTGTTTCCATGGTGACGCGACATTGCTTGTAACATGACGCACCGAATTCACAATAGTTCTTTATGACTGAGGATTTGCTTTTTTTATTTTTTATTATAAATATTCACAACTTTATTAACTATAGCATGAAATATCTGATATTCAGATTGTCAAATATGGCAAAGTGGATGTGTTTTGTTGTTTAAACACCTTTATAACGGTCACGATATTGCTTCCATTTTAATTTGTGCTGCAGTTCAGAGAATCAGATCTATTAGATTTACAACGCGTGAATTCATCCACTTCTCCCGAAATACATGAAAGTAAGTGGCCGGTGAACTGGGAGAAGAAAAGAGTAAACTTTAAAGTTACTTACACAATGTGTATCTGATATGAATAAAACTTGTCTAATTATAATGGAAATGATTATTATTGCCGCTTCCATAGTGTGTATTTTACAAACTCTAAATGTAACGTTTTGCTGGTACTTATGCCTGTATTTAAATGTCTGAAACCTAAAATAACCATTATTCGGTTGAAAACGCTGAATAGTTGTTGTATATGACAAGTGCTGAGCGCGTCTGTCTCTGGCTCAGCGCCAGCCAACGCACGAGAGCAAATTTTAATTCAGCAGTTGATCACGTGATACACTGACCGTTCTAATAACACCTGTGTGATTGTTAGAGCCAAGACTGATCACACTGGTGATCAACATGTTAATAAAACATCATATGCAGACCTACAATCCTGAATGCAAAATAGACAAGAAATTGAAACGGATTGAAATGTAAACACAATACAGAATCGAAACCCAATTTCCTCACCAAATTTGACCTGGAATCTACAAACCAAACCCTGAATCAAAACCCACAACTATTCAATCAAACCAGTTTCTAAACTTTCTAAAATCTCAGTTTTCAATTGTGAATCTAAATCTGACAATTTAGACTCTAAACCTCACTGAATTTATCCTAAATTTAAACCTATAATCCAGATTTTCTCAACCTGCAAACCCTTAATTCCAAGTTCCAACTTATTCTGAACATGCTTAAAACTCACAACATAAACTTCCTGAAAGTTAAAATCCCCCTCAGTGAAAGTTTCTCTGTGATGATCAAAAGGCCTGGTCTCGTGCACGCAGCGGGCGGTCTGAAGCGCAGCAGTCAGTGCGTGCCGTGATGCATGAGAGTGAAGGTGGCAGCGTGGAAGATTTTATACACTGCCCTGCACTGCTCTCCTCTGCATTACTGCCCTGACGAGCATGACGGATGCGCTTTGGAGTGCCGGGCAGTCTCTCTGTCTTAGGCTGCTCCGCTGCGGCTGAGCCTCATCCATTTTCATGACCGGCAGAGCAGCTTTTAATCTCACTGTCTTCTCCGCAGCCTCTCGTTCGTATCAGGCACAGGCTGGAGCGAATCCCAGACCAAAGGGGAAAAAAACTGCAGCTCTGGGACTTGATTATTCTGAAAAAACAGTGTTAGCTGAATTTCATTAAAATTCTTTACCTCTCTCTCTCTCTCTCTCTCTCTCTCTCTCTCTCTGTGTGTGTGTGTGTGTGTGTGTGTGTGTGTTCTTCATATCTGTTTGTTTTGTGTTGAGTCATTCAGCCTTGACACAGATCCTTTCTTATCTAAGAGCTGCCGAGAGACAACTAAACGAGGGCAAGGTGAAGCCAATGGATGAAAGAGCAAATGACACTTTCTCAAACATGACTTTGTGGACTGAAGAAGTTAGTGGATTGTACAAACTGTGTTCTGCCGAGTCTGTCGACTGTCAAATGGAGAGAAAGATAAATGCCAGGCCGCAATCTCCAAACAACAATCTCTAGCCAGAGAAATTGTCCCTAACACTATCGCACTGTAGTTTCCTTTCTGACTGGCAGTCTAGGGAAAGTGTGTGACCAGTGCTTCGCTAAGGGAAAATCTGACACATTAGATCCCAATGAATTGGCTCAACAAGTCTTTAGGTTTTTAGCTAACAATTTGACATTTTTTTAGCTGGCCAGGTTAGGATACAAAACTGGCCGGCTTTTTCAGCATTTAATTCGGTATAAATTGGGATACGCAAACGAGATGAGTCAATTTTTTTGTCCAGATATAAGAGATAGAATGTGCATATTTTTGACTTATAGGAGTGCAGCAGCATACATAAAAGCTAGCACATGTGGTAAAAGTCTGGAAACTAATTTCATTGGGTCTTTAAATAAAAAAGTTCACTTGACAGGGTTGATCTACTGTTTAGGAAGCAACCCATATGTGACTTGCAACTCAACAGAGTGTTATCAGTCAGTGCACGTGCAGAGCAAAGAGTTTACAATATGTAGGCTATAACTGATCCTGTCAGCAAATCCGGGAAACCCTGCTACTTGGACACAAATACAACCAGAGTCTTCAGAAAGTGATACAAGTTTTCCTTTTCAAATAAGATCCTTGATCAAACTAAGATTTAAACTGTTGGGAAACAAAAAAGAAAGCAAGTGTAAATTCTACATGGTTCACTTGAAGGACCAAGAGTTTAATCAAACCGAAAAGACAAAATTAGGCAAAGGAATTATTCAAAACTGTCACATCAAGTCATTTTCTAATCCCAAGAACAAATAACATCCAACAAAAGAACATGGTCCTTTCTCCGAGTCTCACACCACCGCATCCTCTTTCTACCAAATGTCATAGGCATGCTTGACTGAGAGCGAGCCAAGCAGATGAAAACGCTTTGCTCTCATCCCCCCGAAGCTCTTTTCTGACTCTAATGTATATAATCTCCTCACTTTGTGCTGTTTGTGACATTTACATTCATAGAAACGGCAAAAAATATGGCTAGTGTACTGCATCGCAGCCCTGATTCAACAGCCGCCTTTAAATGTCATTCATCCCAGCTTACGCCATTGGTGGCATGAATCAACAAAATGACTGTCAACAAAAACTGTGAACGAGAGAAATACGTTTCCTCCTTTTTTCTTCGCACTTCCTGAGGATGAAACTGCCTCAGTTTGGCGTGACGTAGACCTTTTTCGCTTGCAAAGGAAGCAATTATCAATTATGAGACGCATTTGGAAGAGGCAGGTTTAGAGTGTTTAAGTGATAGTCTAAGTATAGCAGCAACGTTGTAACACTATCTGGCTTACCATGCTGAGATGCTCATTGCTCTTACTGCCTGATACTACAACAATGTCAGCAAAGTGCCCACACGCTGACCCCCGACTTTAACCCTCATTATAGATTCCCTACACCCTCCGCGCTCTCTCTGCTCGCCCATCATCTTCTCTCTCGCTCCAGCTATCCGTCACATTCTTTCTCCAAGAGCCCATCCTTGTTTTAATCTGAGCACTAAACTGAGAAACAGTCACACATCCTTACATGCACAAACACTCCCTGACTCCAGTGTGGCTGCTTTGTGGTTTCGAACTGCGTACGCATCATTACCGCAGGCCTCTCTTCGAAAATGAGGCACAATTACGACAGCGATGCATTACAGCCTAGCCAACTAGTGCAGAACAATTCCATTTAAACTCAGCTTTTATGACACCTCATTCATAAAGACCCCAGATCAGACCCACCTCGCAAATGCAACTTTAATTACAGCTCACATTCAATTACGTCAAGCCTGTTCATGCAATTGGTATTATCAAACACACTACAAATTAAAAAAATCAAAGCTTCCAATAGAAAAATATCACAGAGATTTTCTGCTACGTAGATTTTGCTCCATAGCAAATGAACCAAGTAATCTAACATGCATCTCTCCTTGACTTTCAGATCAACTCTGGAACTGAAATCGGAAAAATTCTTTAGGAGAAACAATGGAGACAAATTCTATACTTCAATTCAACATAATGGGCCAGATCATTTACTAACAGCTAGCGCAAACCCTCTTTTGGCGTTAAAAAAACGACAACATTTACTGAAGACACACAGTGAGAAATTAGTGCTGAAAATTTACATTGTCAATTTACTGGTGTTTGCGCCATTATTTACGCCCCCCCCCCCCCCCCCCCCAAAAAAAAACTGGTAGATGGTAAAAAAACCTGGTAAAAAAAAAAAAAACCTGGTAAAAAAACTGTCTTAACTGGTAGATTGCGTTGTTCATTATGGAAGTGATCTGGCTGCGTCTGTGTTCTTCATTTGTGCATCGTCAGTAGATCACAGTATAGTCGCTTTCCACTCCCATCTGCGTTTTTTTGGAATTGAGCTCTCATGCTAATTTGCCCTGTTTAGTAAATCAGGCCCAATCTCTCTTAAGCGATTAATAGCAACCTCTGAGCAATTAATGTTCCTCTAATTTCCATCACATTATAAAAATGACACATTGACGTTTTGTTGCAAACGTACTGTATTACCTACGGTTATATCTTTCTCCTTCCCCTCTCTGTCACGACTTGCAGACACACAGATACACTCTAGTCTGGGTTTTAGTTTCTCCTGACGCTGCAGAACTGAAGCTTCAGTGTGCAGACAGATAGAACGGTGCCGTCAGAGCCACGAGGGATCGCTGGCAGGCAGGTGCGCGTCTCTTCACCTCCACCAGGGGAGCTTGGGAGTGGGGCATCATCTTGTTCTCTACTCTCAGTTATCAACACACTACTAAAAGCAGCGAAGTTAACCCAGACCCAGGATGATAGCAGAAAACTGGGACGTGGGAACATGAGGACAAGAGCTATCAAGGACAAAATACTGAAGCATAGAGTAAGCATTTTACTATACTGTATCTTATAAAATCAACTAGAATTTTACATTTTATGAAAAAGCAAGTGACAAGAGCACACCCCGAATTCTAGATATGGCTCAGGTGGCTTCAAAGTGATTTTTCACCTGTTTTAGGGTTTACGAATCAAAAAACAGTCCAATCATACAAGCACACATCACTAATGTACCCTAACTAGGATACAACTTCTTAGTCTTGCAGTGAAGTTAATTAGATTCATCAAATTCACCACCTTAGGTTTGTCCCGTTCTCTCTAACTCTGAGCCCCAAAACTCCTCCTCACTCAAGTCTCCATTCTCATCCCTCCCTCCCTGAGTAGCATTAATCACCCCGGCCCTGAAGAGAACCAAATGACTACGGTCATTCAAGCCCAGGACAGCTTTGTTACAAACACAGCCTTTTCTGAATGCGTCTCCACAGCCTTTTTGTCTGCTTGGAGAGGGCTGCTCCTCAAAACGGGCTCCTCCTTCTACCAGAACGGGCGGATTACCTCTCACGGGCCAGTCGGACAGGGAGAGAGGAGGGTTATGGGGCAAACGGTTCACCGGGGTGATTCATGGGCTCTTCCAGAAAGACCTACACCCCTCTTACCCTCCAAAAACTAAAGGCCATGCCTTCAACCAGTGCCTAGCAACCGGCAGCTGGGGCGCAACAGAAATGGGGAAGGACAGGGAGTTTCTGAGCTGAATTGGGCTAGACTATCAGGCTCCACGGTAGATACAGGGACAAAAACAGGAGACAAACAGCAAGATGGAGAAGTGCAGAAGTTGGAAGGACAAAGACAGAAGCTGAAGCCTGACTCAGCCCCTCATCAGTCACTGTTACATCTACAGGCCTAATTCTTCTTAAAGAGCTCAAACAAAAAACTCAAGCAAACACTGTTAAGTGTGAAGCGGGGCTTTCGGACAAAGACGCTCTTGACACAGCTAATGTAATGTGCATGTGACTGTCTCGAAGACAAATATGAACTGCTCATGTCAAGAAAAGACCCACGGCAACTTCTAGTAGAGCTAGCCTTATCTTAACACAATGTAAACTATAATTAGCCTAAGTATATTAATTCACTCCCTTATATTGGTTGGACAGACCAATCCGACTACATCAAAAGTCATTAATTTCACGCCACTAACAATATCTTCATTAACGATTCATTAAAAAGCCAACACCTGATTAGGTGTTCATTGTCCATTACTTGCACTACACGACTATTAAATATCAGACACTACCGAAAAGAGAGAAGTGATTGGCTATCCAAACTCTGTTACGGTCTATACAACAGAACTGAGCAGCTTAGGGAATGCAGAAAAAAGACATGAACAGATGGTAAATATGCTGTTTCAAATATTACATAAAGCATATAAGCCTCTGTGAGTTTTACTGGAATAATAATCCGTATGCAATGTTTTAAAAGGCAGAATGGACTAAGCAAGAGGATTGAATAAGTCTGAACACAGAGATATCAGAAGATGCAACTAATAACAACAGTTCAGAAGTTAATATCCATTCTCTTCAGCATAATGTGCAGACTGTTGTGTATAGTGTAATTGTTTCATACACTTGGGCCGATTTGATGAAACATCTCATCGAGATGCAATTTTTTGCAAAATCAAATAAAAATGAACAGTTTGTCATTCTCCAACCCTATGTTTCTCATTTTGGGGTCCATATGTGCAATCTTTGCACCACGCCTTGCGCATCCACTGGTGCTTTTCACAGCAGGTGTCACCCCACATTCTGAGACTGCTGCGACTGTGGCACCTGCTGTGGAAAGCACTAGTTGGTGCCTAACCACACTGCTTCAACAGTAGGTATAATTATGACCTAGACCTAACATATTTTATGAAAAATCACACCAAACAAGTACAAATAACACAAGTTAACCAAGTACAGCAACATTATAGCCTATTCTAAGCTAATTTTGCATTGCCATGGTGCCAGTAAAGTAGCCAATATAATATCACACACTCCTGATGTATAATAAACATATAATAAAAACAATTGCTTGTTTCCACAAAAAAGAAAAAAAACTCCCAAATAATTATAGGTCAGGTATATAAAGTTAAATTATGCTTTTAGCAGAGGAATACAGAGGAATTGATGAAACAAAAACAAAAAAAATCTAATCTTTGAAGTAAAGCTTTCTATTAGAGAGGATCATAACAAGTAACTCACCGTCCACTTGGTTAAAGTATACTAATCCACAGAGTAAAAGGTGTGTTAGAGGACTCATTCTGTCATAGTCCACATCCACTCCACACCTCAGTTCTCAAACACTGCACAAGTTTCTCCTCTTTTAGTATTTGGAGTACGTATGAACTCTCAGTAGCTGCTCGGATCCAGCTGAAATGTCAGTTGTGTATTCGCTGGGCTCATGGTGTTTATCTGGATGAGGAATGAGATCCACGCGCACCAGTGAGTGTCTGTCAGCCCGTGCGTTATACCATGCCTTATACCAGCATTAGTGCTTTTGACTTCTGCCTTAACGCGACTAAAAACCAGCGGAACTGAGCCAGAATCAGCGGCGAGCACGCGATCTGTCCAAACGCGTGAGTGGAAATGTTGCGCGCTCCGGTTCCTTCAGGGGCTTCTGAAGCACCTTGCAGATCGCTTCCACTGATCCTCTCCGCTGTTTAAAGTGTGAAGATGTCCTCTCGTTTCATTACACTCTATATTCCGCGTCCAGAAAGCCGTTCCAAAGTTCCGTGGCGCGCCGTTAAATCCAGCGTAAGTCGGTCGGTGGGGGCGCTGGCCCCGTGCAATCGCTCTGCGAGTCTACAGCAGAGTGAATGTGATCAGTCTTGGGAAGGGCGAGAGCTCCGCTGCGCTACTACAGCTCCATAACTGACACCCCAGTGCGCACAGCTCGCGGGCCGAGCCAAGACTGACGCTCATGCTAGAGGAGGAAACAGCGAGGGGGAGGAGAGCGGGAGGAGTGGTGGTGGTAGTAGAGGAGGAGGAGGATGCTGTGGGCAGAGGTGGCTGGGGAGCGCTCAAAGCTCCGCTCCGATCTTGGCTCACAGCTTTCCGTGGTGTTATCCACACAGCTGACCCAAAGCGCCACACGATCGGCACCACACCAATGCATCAGGTCACCGAGCGAGTGATACTTATCGAGTAAGATAGTGGGACCACCAAAGATAGTGGGACCACCAAATCTTAAATATACCATTTTAATAATTGTAATGTTATTGTTTTTAAATAAATGTATATACATATAGGTGATCACAACATTTATTTGTAATTATTTATTGCTGTTAATATAAGTTTGTGTTACTTTGTGTCCTACTTAATTATTTTCATAAACTCATTTAAATATAATTTTAATAAAAATGACAGACAGACAGACAGACAGATAGATAGATAGATAGATAGATAGATAGATAGATAGATAGATAGATAGATAGATAGATAGATAGATAGATAGATAGATAGATAGATAGATAGATAGATAGATAGATAGATAGATAGATAGATAGATAGATAGATAGATAGATAGAGATTAAATATCATCTTCCAGTCTCAGCTCTAAGACTGTATAATTGGTTTCATTAAAATTTGATAAGCTGTCCTGCATTAGGATACCGGGGAGGTCAAACACACAAATCTAATTTCCTGAGAGGGAATTAACTTATATACAAACGTTAAAATTAATTTTAAAGGGAAATGTGTATGGTGTTGCTTTGCATTATTAAAAATAATTTTACTTGATGTTATTTAGGCAATTTTGGTTAGAAATAATTTGTATGTAATTATGTATTATTTAATTTGAGAGCGAGTGTCAGGCAAGGTGAATAAATGCTGTGAAATGCACGGCAGCTCAGCGGCACAGGGGCACGGCTTGTGTCTGTATCTCCATCAGAGCGTGGACGCACTGAATGCCGCCTGGCAGCTATGCTTGAAACCCACCTACTTTGTGAGGACGAATCTTTAGCGCCCCCTAATGGCTACAGTAAAACACAAGACCGAATCAAACAAAGGCCTCTGAGCTTTAATAGTTTCAAATATAATATGCCAGCGGAAAGTAAGATGCAATTTGTAACCATGTTAACCGTAACAAGATATATTTCATTAAAACAACCCAAACGAGACAATCAATACATTCCAAAGCCGTACACAGCAGTGTGGGTTTTTCAAAAAGACAATTTATTAAATGTTTACATCTAACTTTTGACTATATCTTCGCCACATGCTTATCACTAACCTTCCATACTGCAGCATTCAAGAGCTTTCCACCCTTATGAAAATTCAAGAAGTTCTTTCATAGTTAAAGATTTAGTTACTCTAGTAAATAATACGCTAAAAAAACTATTCACTACCAGTGTGCTTAGAAAACTATGGAAGCCCATTTCAAATGAATTAGAAATAGAAATCAAATCACAATTTTGACATTAAATCATCATTAACTTTTATTTATTTATTAACTTTTTTTTTTCCACACAGATGAGAGAAACTTCACACAGGGCACAAAAATTGCACTTTTTTTTCACCCCGCAAAACTGCGCTGTGCACATTATCTCAGATTTATAGACCTTGCTAAAAAGTGTGTCGTTTCATTGAATTCAACCATATCTGGAATAAAAGACGCTTTGAATTCAGCGTGAAACCTTGAATCAATAGCAGTCAAACCTGAGGCGCTGGGGCCGATAAAAAAGGCAGACCTGTAAAATCATCAAACAAGGCCTGACTCCTCAGAAGAGCGATTGGACTTGTGCAGGCAGCACAAGGGCCGGATTCCCTGCGCAAGCGGGATGCTGGAATCCCCCGCTTCCAAACTGATTTCTGACATCAAAGCAATATAAAAGCCCTTCTGTGGAAATCATTCAAAAACAGACACTCAAAAACAAATATCTGTTCTTCTCTCATCCCCTTCTTTCAACTGCTCTCGCTCACACTCCAAACTCCTGCTGAATTTCACATACACATACACCTTTGCAGTGTCATCACAGAGCTTCTTTTAAAAGAGAGCTCTCGGTAGGTACATAATGATAGCTTTGACTCGCAGAAGCATTTTCCACCTCTTCTGTTTGTTTGCGGGGCGGCATGTTGGAGCTTGCGAGGTTTTTGCTCCTGCAACCTTTAGTTTGTGGCGAGTGCTGTCAATGAGCCAGATCCAGCGATCTTCTTGATAGTTTAATCCATGCGTATGAGCCTCCCGATGAATGTGAATTCATTATTCCTTTGTCGGCACAACCGCTAGCAATGCAGGTAGCTGCTTTAGAATGGTACGCTATTGAATCGTTCTTATGATGAGGTCATTTGTATGTATAGGGAATGAAAAGGCACAAAGTTCCTTTTAGAGTAATGATCAAGAAACAGCGAGCTTATATGTTTGATTTAGTTTTTGTTAGTGTTTCTTACCAAGACTATTACTATGTGAATAAATTTGTTGAGCCAGCAAGCAGCCACTATATTTTATTTAAAATGTATTTTTATATATATACATACTTTGTCAACAAGAATGCATTAAATTGACAGTTTGACATTTTTCACAAAGCATATGTAACAGAAGCAACCTAATAAGAGCTGGGCGAGTAAACATCTCTACACTGGCCTCAAGAGGAGCCCTAGCCACTGCAAAAGGTCTTTAGCGCCCTTGTTAGCACGCCTGCCTCCCATGCCGGAGACACTGGTTCGAATCCCAATTTGGGTCAAGTAGGACCAGTTACATTTGGTGCTGTTACCCGCATCGGAGAGAGGATCAGTGGGTGAGCAAAACATGGGCAAGCTAGTAAAAGCAGGGAGGGTAACCCTCACTCTACTAGCCTCAAGAGGCACGCTAGCGGCTGATGATAAGAGACCGGTCTTTAGTGTCCTTGTTAGCGCACGCCTCCCACGCCGGTTCGAAAGCAGGACCAGCAGGACCAGTTACATTTGGAGCCGTGACCCGGATGGGAGTGAGGTTAAGGTGGTCTTTAGCGCCCTTGTTAGCATGCACGCCTCCCATGCCGGAGACACCGGTTCGAATCCCAATTCGGGTCAAGTAGGACCAGTTACATTTGGTGCTGTGCCCCTCATCGGAGTGAGGAGCAGTGGGTGAGCAAAACATGGGCAAGCTAGTAAAAGCAGGGAGGGTAACCCTCACTCTACTAGCCTCAAGAGGCACGCTAGCGGCTGATGATAAGAGACCGGTCTTTAGTGTCCTTGTTAGTGCACGCCTCCCGCGCCGGTTCGAAAGCAGGACCAGTTACATTTGGTGCCGTGACCCGGATGGGAGTGAGGTTAAGGCGGTGAGTTAAATCTTGGGCAAGCTAGTAAGAGATGGTAGGGTAAACCTCACCCCACTAGGCTCAAGAGGCACGTTAGCAGCTGATGAAAAGATTTAGTGTCCTTGTTAGCGCACCCACCTCCCACGCCGGTTTGAATCCTGCTCAGAGCAGGTCGAGCGGGACCAGTTGCATTTGGTGCAGTGATACAGATGGGAGTGAGGTTAAGCCGGTGAGTTAAATCATGGGCAACCTAGAAAGAGCTGGTAGGGTAAACATCACCCCGCTGGCCTCAAGAGGCATGTTAGCGGCTGATGAAAATATTTAGTGTCCTTGTTAGCGCACCTACCTCCCACGCCGGTTTAAATCCTGCTCAGAGCGGGTTGAGTGGGACCAGTTACATTTGGTGCCGTGACCCGGGTGGGAGTGAGGTTCAGCGGGTGAGTGAAACAGAAGCAAGCTAGTAAGAGCTGGGTGAGTAAACCTCACTAACCTTGCCTCAAACGGCATGCTAGCCACTGACGTTAGAGACCAAAGTCTTTAGTGTCCTTGCTAGCGCGTCCAACTCCCATGCCAGTTTGAGCCCTGCTCGGAGCGAGTCGAGCAGGACCAGTAACGTTTGGTGCCGTGACTCAGGTTGGAGCGAGGTTAAGACGGTGAGTGAAACATGGACAAGCTAGTAAGAGCTGGGAGGGTAACCCTCACTCCACTGGCTTTAAGAGGCGAGCTAGCAGCTGATGATAAGAGGTTTGAATCTTGCTCAGATTGGGTCGAGTAGGACCGGTTACATGTATCTTGAAAGCAGAAATAAATAAAAAAGCACAGTAGATATGATGTATGTGTGTGAATGGGAAAATAGTATGAAGCAATATTTATTTTATAATATTTATTCATTCTGTTGTGTGCATGTTCAGCAGTGTTTATATGGTAAACCAATCTAAAAGTATAGTAGGCCCATGTGGCATCGCTTTGAGAATGCTGTTCTACACATCCATAAACAATGCATGTCTCTGCTTTACGGCTAGATGAAAGAACTCAATTTCCCCCTCCATATCTCAGTCTCCGTCTTGTTATATATCTCCTTTCTAAATCTATCTACTGTATCCGCATATCTTGAAAGGTAGCCCTGTCCCTGTAGGGTGCTAAATATTGGCTGAAAGTGGATTTATTTTAATTAAAAAAAGAGATGTTTACCCAAGCCTGAGAGACACTTCAGAAGCCGACGGTGGCGTGGGAGTGACCGCAGGAAGTGTGATTAATTTTTTTAACGTAAATGCTCTTCTGTTTCATGCACATCAATTAGCAAAATTAGAGATGCTTATATGAATGTAAAAAAAAAATGCATGAAATACAATGCAAGCTAAATCAACCAGATGATGTCAATAATAAGATTACACTGAATCTGCGACATCAATAAATATGTAGTATTCATGCCTATATTCACTCAATTCCACCACAAATACTGAAGGAAGTGCGCAAAAATATGGAACCTAATGTGGACCTACTCATGTCTTGTGTTTAATGGTTGAAAATTTCGACATTTATGCCTATCCTTAGCCAACCAATCAAACCAAAGAGGCATAAAACAAAATGAAACATATTACGCATTCTCGTTACATCGAATTTTAAAAATGCAAATTGCTTCAACAAAGGCTTTCAAAAGAGCTTAAAAGCAGCGAAATTACGGCACGCTGTCAATCACGAGAAATAACCAGAGATTAGCATTCATATGGTTGAATAAAACCTTCGCTATTACAAGGGCAAGCTTTTCATCCAAGCTCTGCTGAAGGCAAACACACTCACACACGTGAACAAAACCACCGCCCACATCAAATTATTCCTCCTTTCCTCTTCTTGCAACCTTCTCTCAATCATCTCCCACGCCACAATGGCCACCAGCACTCCGCCACATGCTCCAGACCTTCATTTGTTTCCACCTAAACCAATCAAGCGTCTATCGCTGTCAACTCATTTGGCCAATTATGGCCGCTTAATCTCATCAACCCAAATCATCTATCAGGACCCTCCACTGGTTTTTGTCTGTGGACCATCTGGTGAGGGAACCCAAAGGAAGCGGAGGTACCGTTCACCTAAAAAGGTCAGATCATTTCGCTCCTGATGGACTTGACTTTTGACATTGACATACAGAGACATGAGAGATGAGGAATTTATGCAGGCGATATTTCTTGTAAAGGAACTGAGTGACAGAATCAAGAGTTTGTATTCAGAAAATACCAAACGTCGGTAGCACTTTATTTTGATGGTCCCCTTTAGATATTCTAGATGTAACGTTGCACAGCAAGAACCAATGAGGCCAGTGATTACTTAAGGTTTAAATGAAATTACAAGGCCTCATGGTCTCACCATTTATCTTGATAAAGGATCATATGGAAACAATACTGGCTACTCCAGTCTACCACACTCTCTCTCATCTCTTTCTTAAATCTATCTCACTTTCATTTCCTCTACAACAGTTCAGGACGTCTGGGATTTCCTCAAAGGTCTGACCTCTCTCTGGACTACCCTTAGTTATTCAGAGAAAGCATAACTAAAATACAACCATTTGATGTTTAAACCACAGAAAGGTACGTTTTTCTTTCTTTCTTAAATTCTCATTCAAACCTTGAATTAACTATTTCAGATCCCACTCTAGAGCTTCTGGGTTTGATTTCTGTGCTTCGACTCCCGCTCACAACGGTGCGATTAGAACCAGAGGGGTTTCGTTGGTGCCATGACCCGGATGGGAGTGAGTGTAACAGAGGCCAGCTCTCATATGTCTTGAGATCATTTTGCTATCAGATAAGTTGTCTTCTCGGCTCACTCCGGGGTACAGCTGCGCTTACCTGCAGTCGTGAATGCAGTGATGCACAGCTGTCTTCCCTCATTCGACTGTTGTTTGGATTTCATGTAATTTCATGGTGGTGATATTTATGATTACTCAGTTTCACCCGACAATGGTTCCACAAGACCATGTTGATCCATTTGATCAAAAGTAATTCCATTTTGTAAGGTCATTTAGTAAAATCATTTGGATCAAAGTAATTCCAAACTTCACTGGCCTAGAGGTAGACGACGACATTTTGTGATGAAATACAATCAACTTGTTAAAAGCTCCACAGCACCACCCAAGGCATTTAGTTATAACTGTGAGTTTTAGTTTGTGTGCATAATAATTACAGATCGAATATCCGAATATTCAACTCTTCGTGCACTCCCAACCTCACTTATCTTAAATACAATAATTATTTTGAGTTTATTTCTGTCAAAGTCAAGAACATTATTGTAAGGCTAGATGTGATAAAAACTACAATGTCATGAAATAGTTACTTGCCTATCAACAACCAACACATCCCAACATAAACTCTCTTGTTATTAAAGTGGTTATGTTAACAAACCACTATAATATGAATAGGCAAGCATATGCGTGATTTGGCATAGCAGCCAGTTCCAATAATACATAGCCTAACCATTGCCTTACCTAGATACCTAAAGTGCATAAACAAGCTCCCTCTTAATTAATTGTGGTCTCACAAAGTTCTGCTAATCGACTAAGCTGACTGTACAATACATATCTAATTTAGCCTACTTTTCTACACCGTTCTGTCCGGCGTTTTGAGTGGTGAGGAGATTCTAACTTAAACACGTCAATCACAATCATCAGATATGTTTGTGATTGGCTACATTGCTCAACGCTACAACAATACGGTGTAAATAGAAAACCAATTTATATTAGTTTCAACACACTCAAGAGCACAATCACCAAATCTGTTTATGTTTATCAGTTTATGATGAGGGTATTCACGTGAGTGTGCGTCCACTGAACAAAACTCAGGTGTTTCAGCGATTACTAACCTTAATGCCTCTGTTTGGCCATTAGCATTCATAAACTCAACACTCGTGTGTGATTTGTTATAGTGCACAACACTGTAAAATGTGTAAAAAGTATGATGGAACATGAGCAGATCTAAATTCAATGCAGCAGGCTAAAGAGGTTATTGTATTCTGTTTTTTTGATTTGTAACTAAGTAATGTAACTAAGAGTAACTTGCACAACACTGGTGGTCACTAGTGGCTTTTCACTAATGGTCTCATCCCACTGTAAATGTTTGCTCATTCAAATGAATCATAAATCATGGATGATAAAGTCTTGTGTAGCCACCCCTTTTGACAAATAAAAAAGAGATGCATACATCCAAAGCTTTGCTTTCAAACTTAATTTTAATATAAGCGAAATTAGGTAACAGATATCGAAGCTGTTTTTCCTGATTACAACAGACCACAAATGCCCTCTCATCATTTTTGTAGCCATCTACACGAAAACCGATCCATGCGATCAAACGCAGCACTTGAGTATGTCACTATTTTTACTAGCTAGCAGTACAACAATGCAGAACAATGAAGACATGAGCCCTAGACTGAAATTACGACCCCTCAGAGTCCATCATCCTGATTAGCACATGCTTTCATCACAGCAGATAACTGTGACACGACTCTAGTGTTTGCACATGCAAATCAAGCGCTGCGCGGCCGATTTTGTCATTAGCAATAATTAGCATGGAGGTGGCTGCCAATCAATACAGCATTACCAGGTGCGAGATTGTTGTATTGCGTTGCGGACGATTCTCTGTGCATCTAGCTTCCAAAATGAACAGGAATGCAGTTATTTAGACACTGATGTTTTCAAAGACTATATCGCTGTGTCTGACTGCACACAGTATGGTAGATGTAGGTAGGCTACTACATTTAAAACTTGCTTCATGACCAATAAAAAAAGTTGTCTCACATACTTTTTCCCCCATCTATGATATAGTATGGAAGTAGGTGTATTCGGATGCAAGGGGTTATTTTGCTTTTGAAAATGGAGCTTTTCAAACCACAAGGAACTAAATTATGAAGTAGTTAATACTGTGAGGATACCCTTTAAAAAGTAGATTTTTAAAACAGAAGTAGCTAACTACATGGAAGCTAATAAATGGGGGCAACATCTTTTAAATATGTGAACTATGAGAACAGCATAATCATGTACAATTAGAGATTAGAGGGGTTTGAATATCAATTAGGGTTATTCAAATATTATTTTAAATTCAAAGTTCCACCTTAATCCAAAGTTCCACCAAAAACAACACTGCAAACTCCATTGCAACACTAAATCACAATAGTAAACTCTCAACTAACCAGATACAATCTCTTCAAATGTGCTCTAATCAAAGGAACATGATTCCCGGCTATATGCGTTGGGTTACATACACCCCTCTTCCTCTCGGTTTGCGGTATGGATTGCAAAGCAATTCCCCCGTCTCTCCTAATTCGTTTTACCTTAACAAAGCACAAACATTTATCAAAACTACTGGAATTGAAAGACGCAGAGGGACAGGCTGCGACTGAGATAAAAAACAGTGGCGAGGGTAATTTGGGACTTTAATTCGTCCCAGTGAGTGAGGGCTCAGATATTTAATTGTGTGGCGGGTCAGGGGGGTACGGAGAATCCCATCAGTCACAGTCAGGTGTGAAAGCCGAACAGGGAACAGTTTAGTGGACATCCTTCACGCTGCCGCCGTATCCTCTTCTTTGCCTCCTAGCGCCCGGATTTTGATGATTAGGGGGTGGCGGGTGGGCACAAGAAGGAAGGGGGGTGTGAGTTTGATTAATGTAGGTGTCAGAGGTGGGGGTACCACCTCCTCAGCCTCCTCAGCATGGGTAATGACACAAGGGGCTGGCAGAGAGAGGCTACCTGAAGCTCAGGGTCCCCAGGCTAGGCATGATTCTTCCCTCTGATCTCCCACTGTCAGCAGTACTGTCAGCCCGGCCCGATCAGCACCTTATTAATGGCTCCAACCTGTCAGCAATTGGATATTAAGCTGCGCATTGCAATACATGCACTTACTCACAGAGACACACACTTATAAATACGCAGATACCCATGAAGACAACAAAGAAATATTTGTGCATGCTCGCAAAAACATAGTCCACAGCACAACAGACTTGAAAAGGAGAGTGCGCTCACAAAAACACTCGCAAACCCTATTTCTTATGCACAAACACAGCGCACACACACGCCAAAACTAAAATTAGATTCCCACTGGGGTGGAAACAAAGATGACAACGAATTTGGCAACTGAATAATTTCCTCTGCTATATGAACTGCTGAATGAATAAATGGCAAGGGAAAGATTGAAGAGCTTATATAGTCACACCTGCAGCACAAACAGAAATGCAGTTGTTTATCGGAGACAGATGTTTACAAAGACTATGTCATTTTGCTTTTTCGGCTTTGAAAATTGAGCTTTTCAAGCCACAAGGAACGGAATTTGAATTAGTTATATTACAGTCAGGATACCCTTTTAAAAATAGTTAGCTTCACTACAAACTACAAACAAAAGTAGCTAACTAAGCTAATAAATGAGGCAACATCTTTTTTAAATATATTAACTAGGAGATTATACACTAAGAAAAGTCCATAAATAGGTCCAATGTACGGCGTTATTCTGAATATGAGTAATATGAATTTTCCATGTAGATTTTTCACTGGTGTTTTACCCATATTTTGAATTACACATTGCATCTTGGTGTGTTTTAGGGTTAAAGGAAATGTTTGTAATCGTAACTGATAACGTCCTGGCAGAAAATGACCAGCAGGCCTACCTTCTCTGTTTTTATACTAATTGTTTCTTACAGTGGTTAATATTCGGGTCAGAAGGATTTGAATCTCAATAGAAATCTACTGACAATCGGTCTGGAATTTGTTATTCAGATAATTTGCAAGAACTGCCCAAACAAATCGATTCACCAGACTTTCCAACACTTAATATGAGAGAGAGGACAGTTTATGAGTTCAGTTTTGATTTTCCAAATCATACACATTGTGGAAAGCAAGTGTTCGGTTACTTTTCTGAACTTATGATAAAGTGAACTGAATTCAAAGGTACAACCAAAACAGCACCACAAAATCTGTTGCAACTCTATAACAATAGGATAAATGACTCAGGTAAAACAGGGTAAAACCTATAGAGAGCTGTAAACTGGATATTATCTCTTCAAATGTGCACTATCAAAGGAGCTTGCGGCACAGGAAACCTCAGTCCAAGGGTACTGCAGGGGCTGCTTTTCTCATTTAAGACAGTGCTTCCAGAGAGATGGAGTGGGAAAGAGAGAAATTTGTGACAAGTGGAGCTGGAACACACAGACCACACGTCTCCACATCTGGTTTTATTTCTCCCTATAAAACAGAGCAGAACGAGCCTATAAACAGGACAGTGGGTGTCTTCCAGTATCCCGTGGAGAAGACAGTCCAGAGACAATTCAGAAAGTGTATGTGAGTAGATTTGCAGTACAACAAATCGAGCTCTCCAGTAATGTCTTAAAACACTCATGCACTTCAATCACTGACTCAAGAGGGACTATAGCAGGGGGTCTACTGATAAAATACCGACAGCCAAACTCTACTGTATGTAACATTTAGTAGGCACTCTCAATATCCAACCGCTATCATCTGGATTCAACATTGATCACATGGAAAAAAAAATTGTGCTCCATATTTCAAGTCTTCTGAAGTTATAGCTTTATGTGAGAAAACGCTAAAATTTATATCTATATTTATTGATAATCTTGTCCTCAAGTGGTTTAACGAAAACAATCAAATGTTCCTTGTTTGTCTTCTGTGCAAGTCAGTCAAGAAGTTGAGTAAATGATAGCAACATTTTTACTTTTGGGTGAACTATTTCTTTAAGAGCCAAAAATGTATAAAATGCATATTAAAAATGTGATAATCACACTCCATCCTGGTTAGGTATTGGAATAATACAGTTTCCCACTGTTAAAGATAGATGGTACTACCCATCCACCCAGGATACCCTAGAGATTCCTCGGTTGCCATGTGGATCTCTTTAGCAACAACCAGTGTTTGGTGGCCCAGGTAAGGATGGTGGATCCTGAGTTGAAATCACAAAGTAAAACAACAAAGGCTTCATGGATTTCCCCAATTACTGTTTTCTGAAGGGAAATCCCAATTCCAGGATCCAACTCCAAGTTAATTAGACGCTTCCACACATAGCAGCCATACCTTAGCGGCATGGCATGGAAACACTCCAAGGACTTCACAGCAAAACTGAAAACATAGCAACGTGCAGGAGTATAAATGCATTTAGGATCATTCTAAAACAAGCTCCCTGCATTTAAAAGCTAATTTGAGATATTTAAAATTTAGGAATCTATCTATAATTGAGCTGAAAGTTTTGCTGCGGAGATGTGAACGTTATAAAGCATTGCTTGTGCATAGTTGGTTCATCTCTACCATATTGCAACCAGTTTTAATGTTTTCAAACATTCAGTTTCAACAGAAAATCTTCCGGAGGGAATTTCCGCAAGAGGAAGGTTATTCACCCTGCAAGACGACAACACAGACAACACAGTGGAACCTTAGAGAGTTGTTCACTTAATTTTTACTGAGCATGGAGATAAATAGGCCATCTGTGCACAGCTTGACCGAATCGTCCAGATAAGTCACTTCTGGCCTTCAAACCCGCATCCTGGGAGGAGCATGGAGCGGACTAGGGTGGCTCCTGTCTTATTTTCCCCTCACTTCTTCTCATCTATCACTACCATCACCCACAGTCCTCCTTTTCGGTCCATCTCTCGCTGCTCCCTGGAGTACTGCACCTCCCCCAGTCCCTAAATGTCAACAGGGGAGTCAAGCTCTTGTCTAGGAGCTGTTTGTGATTTATGAGGGAGATGTTAGCCCTGTTTCTCTAGAAGTTCAGCATTCTTCGGGATAAGACTCAGCCGAGATGTCCCTCCTTCAGAACTGTACACAAGATTAGCGGTCGCTGGCCGCAAACGTCTTTATAGAGCTAAACTACCATCCTGCGGGAGAATTCCTCCATCTATGACAGCAAAGCGAGTACATCAGTCTTGGCAAACGGAGGACTGAGGGAGTTCAATGTCTGGCTATTCTCTTTCTCCACCCTTTCCAAAAATAACTATGGTCTGCCTCACGCCATTAACCATCCCATGGAAGCAATACGAGTTGTGGGGGGGCGGACGCAGGGCACTAAGGAGGCAAGCTGTTTTCCACCTGTGATCTGGGCTGGGGAAGAACGAGGTGGCTTTATTACCCATGCTGGCTGTAATGACAGAGAGGAGAGGGGCAGTGCCTGCTGGGTAATTGTTCCATAATTCACACCTGAGTAGCAGGGGAATTCCCACAGGTGAGCAGCATCGTCTGGCCAGGGCCGTCCCAGCTGTCTGCCTCAAACAGGTACGTTGTCTGCTATAAAAAGCCTCGCAGCCCTCGGAAAAACCCCACGTGCCTCTAAATCCAGACAGACTGTGCGCAGTTTCAACCACAGTGGGACATTAAATTGAGAGATGCAAAAGAAATTTGGTCATGACGGTAGCTACGCTCCCTTTCTTACCATCTGAAACCTACTACAATCATGCAACCCACAAACCCTTTTAGTGCATTTTTTTTTGCATCCAGACGCCCTATTCCCATCATCCTCTGCTCTTCCTTTATGCATCCTGCTGTCGTTCTCTGGCTTTGATGGAGGAGTTCTCTCTTCTAGGCCTCGCAGTGCAGATGCTCATTAGCGAGACACCTTTCACGAAGAACCACGGGCCTAAAGACACCCACATCTGTCGCTCTCTCCACCCGGCTCGGCCCAGATAACAGAACACCAGCCAATGGAGTTACTGGCAGGTCTTGCAAACAGAGAGGCCCAATGAGTGATAGGCATTTAGCGGTAATGAGCGAAAAATGAACGTGGGTGAGATAAAGGCAAGTGGGAGTGAAAGAGAAGGAGTTGCAGAGAGAAAGAGAGAGAGCACAGGGAGGAGGAAACGATTGTGTGACGAAACAGAAACTTGAAGAGCCTCCCCCATCTTATCTGGTCAGGCCGCTGACCGAGCCGTTGCTCAGCCCGGAGCAAAGCCAAAGCCATCGTTCAAATCCTTTTGAGCATGTAAGCCTTCTTTAAAAAACCACTCTCTACTAATTACACGCCGGTTACAACATCCGTAGGGCCCCTGACTGAAGGCCAAAGATCTGAGAGAAGACTCCCAACCCAAATAAACATTCTCAACTATCTGTGAGCCTTCAAACGATGATGAGAAAGATGTAAAAAGAGGGTGCAAAGAACTAAAACACAACAGACTGACAGTAGGGGAAGATAAATAGAAACTGTGGCCTTGTAGTAATAAAGTAAACAGAGTCATTTCATATTGACTTTACATATTCTAGCTAATATTCCGCTTCACGTCATGGCCGCATTACCACTTCGGGTGTGCATTATTTTTCTAATAATTCAACACGTTCTCACGCCCAACTCGTCACATACTGACGCTTGGTCAGAACCCTTCGGCATCACTTTTTAATGTTAATTTTTCGACGCCCAGGGTACTCCATTGATTTCAGTGAGAAACCTTTGGCATCATACACAGTTGTTATCGTCATGATGAAATTATATATTGGGTAATGATTTTTCCATTATTAAATAGTGGAGTGTGAATCAGCCAGCATAATTGTATTTACATTTATTTATTTTTTAGACACGTTTGAACACGTAACCAAACCCCATCCCTAATCCTACCCATTTGTGTATTATATGATATAAAACACAGGATATAATAGGCAGATACGACTGCAAGCACAATTTATTTAAAAAGTAAAAATATTCCAAGTGTCCCAAGGCCAAATGATTGATTTGTGTGAAGAAAATCCCCAAAAGTGTGTCATTACGTCAGCTTTGATTGTAAAATATCATTGGCTCTTGTGTGTCTCGAGACCTATTGCGTCATGCTAAAGAGTGGACTGTGTCTTTTGAATGAAATATGAATGAGTGTGTGCGGGGTCATCATTTCAGCCATTAAAACATTAAGATCAACTCGTATCATATGACTTCAGAAGACTTAGAATGCAACATGAGTTAATACTTTTGTACAGTTTTTGGTCAGTTTGTGCAATAAATAACAGTGACTGTACTTTAACTTGCCTGTTACGTGTTTTATATTGTTGAGAAGTGGGTAGGTTTAGGGTAGGAGTTGGGGTAGTTGCTCCAAAATATAAAAGTAGCCTATACATATTTATAAAATCCTGTCTACTTTTACAAATGCAAAGAATAAAATGTGAATAAAACACATTGGGCAAAGAATAAAAACACATTGGGCAAACAACTGAAATCAATGCAGTACCCTGTGTGTCGAAAAACTATGCTAAAGGGGTAACCTGTTTGCAAAAAATTGACGCAGAGGAGTCCTGACCAAGTGTCAATATGTGATGAGTTGGGAGTGAGAATGTGTTGAATAATGGCCTGTCATCAATTATTCCTTACTTATATAACTGGAACAAATATTAAATAACAGCTTAAAGGAACACGCCAACTTTTTGGGACTTTAGCTTATTCACCGTATTCCCCAGAGTTAGATAAGTCCATACATACCATTCTCATCTCCGTGCGTGCCATAACTCTGTCTAACGTACCCACTGCTAGCCTAGCATAGCACAAAGACTGGAGGTAAACGGCTCCAGCTAGCCTACTGCTCAATAAGTGACAAAATAACACCAACATTTTCCTATTTACATGTTGTGATGTGTATAGTTACATTGTGTACTAAGACTATTTTCTGCTGCACTAGCTGAAGCCGTTTACCTCCAGTCTTTGTGCTAAGCTAGGCTAGCGGTGGGTGCATCAGACAGAGTTATGGCACGCACAGAGATGAGAATGGTATGTATGGACTTATCTAACTCTGGGGGATACGGTGAATAAGTTAAAGTCCCAAAAAGTCGGCGTGTTCCTTTAATGTAACTTAATATTGCATTATAAGACTTCCCAATACATAACATGAGAGAAAGTAGAGTTTAGCAAAGTCTTCCATGTTTGTAAAGTTAAAAAGAGTGATGTATAGTGTTGTGTTGCGCTACAATGCAACTTGTTGGGAAAAGTAACTTGCTCCTGCAAAAGCAGTGTTGTGAAATAAAATTGCTACTGGAACATGTTGCCAAGTTAGTAGCGGTGCTACTGTTAGTTAGTTAATCCACATCAAGGGACTGGGACAGGCATATGAAGAAAGAGTCTGACAAAGAGAAAAAGGAAAAAAGACATATGGTTGACAGAGCGTCTCTGAATCTACGCAATCAAAGGAAAGCACAGCTCCTCTATAGAATTCCAGGGTAATTAGGGGCTTAATTGTTGGGAATGCCAATGAGAATGCAGATGAGGGTCTGTAGACAGGCCTGTACACAGCCTGTGACCCGTTCATCAAGCCAGACAGCTTAAAAAAACACCAGAGCTTGGTTTTCTTCTGTTTCCATCACTTATTCGTAATTTATCTCCACAGATCACATTCTGCTTTTGCATTCCATATCAATTCATCACTTGCTTTCAGTCTCCCTCATACATTTTTTCCCCCTTCTATCCACCTGCTATCGCCCGTCTGCCACATTTCTCTTTTGTCTGTAACTCCCCTCTTTCCTTCATTCAAAAGACACAGCTGAACATCTTCACTGCCTCAAGGTCTTTATCCTGTTTGCCTGTTCATCCTTCTCTCTTTCTCTCCTTCAGCTAATTCCATCCCCCATCTCTCTCCTTAAACTTCTTGATGAGAATATTTAATCGTACTCTTGACTATCGAGTGTTCGAATTCCCTCAGTCTAACTCCTGTTCAAACAGCAGGCGGATAAACGCTGAGATGGGGAGCATTTGATAAAATATGAGGTATGTAAATGAGGAGGAAAGAGAGCCGTTAGCCCTGCCTCGAGTCAAAAAGCAGCCCGAACGACACTTCACATGAGAGTACAATTACCTCAGAAGAACGACTATCTGCATAAAATTGACTTGAGTCCTTAGATTTTTCTGAGAGTATCTAAGAAGCATCTGTGTTTGTGTTGATAAACAGAGCGCCTCAATCTTTCTGATTAAAGTGGAGTAGAAAAGTACAAAAGAACTTGTGTGTTTGAAATAACTTCAGATTTGATGGATTCTGTTTAAATGAATGACGTGAATGACCAACCATAATTAGGTATTCCAAATAGCAGTGTAATAATTTTGCATAATTAGTTACGCTGCCTTAAATATTAAATGATCTCTTGTATACTGCATGTATCACTCGTATAAATAATACGATTTAAACCTTAGTCAAAACCAGGGTAAAGAGAATAAGCAATGTTGGATAGAAGGCAGTAAAGGAGGCAGTTATCATCATATTTACCAAATGCAATGCATGCAGTAATTTAAGTGAGAAAGACGCAAGTGAATTTTCCAGACAGTGTCTGCATGGTTTTTATAAGACACCCAGAGCCCTAATGATAAAATACCTCCATGATATCAGCTAAGTAGCTGATGCATCACTTTCTTCCCTTCTGTTTCTCTTTGATATGAAGAGCAAAATGAGAAGGAGGGAGAGTACTTTGTGTATGTCCATGCTAAGCATGCTTTCTCTCAGGACTTCTTCTCTATTACCCCTCAACCATGCACTGTTTTGGACAAGGGCCCAGATCCAAGCCCATTACAGCTCATCTCCTATCCTCCCATCCTCCTCTCCACTCATCTGTGGATTGGCTCTAATCACGCCAGGGGAAAATGATATTCCAACTTGAGCACATTACAATGTCTGGTATTTGTCCTTCAGTGAGAGTAATCACACACACACGCACGCACGCACGCACGGACGCACGCACACACACACACACACACACACACACACACACACACACACACACACACACACACACAGGGGTGAATAAACTTTAAAACTAAAACGCGCACTTCTGAAAGTAGTGATGCAAACAATAAAAATTAGGCTAGAGCTCTGAAACAACATGGAGTCATTGACATCCTCATCCCCATCAAACCACAGGAAAGAGAGGATATCCCATTTCACCCCTACTCAAAAGCACACAAAATTGGACTAGGGGTGTGCAAAATTAAATTAGTCAGAAGGTTGTCTAAACAAGTTGTCAGTTTTAAGGAAGAACACTTGAGACTGCATTTTGTAGGATACATTTAGCTGGACGACGCACAACAGAATGGAACTGAACTGAACACTTTAAGCTCATTTGCCCATTTCTCTTTATGCATCGCAGTCTCACCTATAATGATCACTAAATCCCCCAAAATTAAAAACTGATTGTAACATTTTCGACTTCATTAGATAAAGGGATATCAGGGAATCAAGCAGGTAAAAGCCTTCCATGTGAGATATGCAATGCAATTCAAATTATATATTCATTTTACAAATATACACAGAAACACTGTGCAGTAAAGTTAAAGGAATAGTTCACCCAAAAATGAAATTTCTGTCATTAATTACTCACCCTCATGTCGTTCCAAACCCGTAAGACCGTCGTTCATCTTCAGAACACAAATTAAGATATGTTTGATGAAATCCGAGAGCTCTCTGACCCTCCATAGACAGCAATTTAATTAACACTTTCAAGGTACAGAAAGGTAGGAAAGACATCGTTAAAATAGTCCATGTGACTCCAGTGGTTCAACCTTAATTTTATGAAGCGACAAGAATACTTTTTGTGCGCAAAAACGGAGAAAAATAATGAGTTCATTCAATAATTTTGTTCTAGCCTGTGTCAGACGATGTTCAGAAGATGAATGAAGGTCTTACGGGTTTGGAACGACATGAGGGTGAGTAATTAATGACAGAATGTTCATTTCTGGGTGAACTAACCCTTAAACATAGCAACACTAAAAGCTAGAGAAGACCCAAGAATCAATGCAGCAGCCAAAAATGTGCATGTGTACATTGACCAAAATGTCTCAAAAATGTAATGATAAAAGCGGTGGTTTTATTGCAAAAGCACTGCTTTGATGCCTGTAGAGGTACATTTACATTTACATTCATGCACTTGGCAGATATTTTTATTCAAAGCAACTTACATCACTTTTCCTGGGAATCGAACCCATGACCTTGGCATAGCTAGCGTTTACTCTCTACTGTTTGAGCTACAGGTGGTGCTTTGAAGTGCATGAATTTAAAAGACACAGAGATGTTGATGTATCAAGTTACTGTTTAGCATGCTAAAATCCTCTCCAAAATTATTTGCAGATTTGTGAATGGTGGGTTGGTGATTGGTGCAACAATAGCTGCTTTCAAAATATCACATTTGCTTGCCCAAAAGAGTGCAACAAATACTACTGGTTTATTATATGCCCCTATGTCTTGTCTTACATCACAAAATACACTGCAGAAATTAATTTACACCAATTTTTAAAGGGGCAAAGAAAAAACTGTAATGTACTTGTAATTGTCCATTCCTGAAGGGGTCAAAGCGCTGGGGTTAACCTGCCCTCTGGTCATCACTGGCCCTCATAAAAGCCAACACATTTGATAGTGGGTGGATTCCTCTGGGCTCCAGTGACCCGGGATAAAGCCCCCTGACTGTACTTACACCCCACCTGTGACCTGACGCCTCTGGGCTACAAATCACCTCTATCCGGCCCCAACCCCGTTCACAGACAGTATGGATCCCCACACTCTCTGATGAAACCAGGGCCTGAATGTCTGACATGAACCTCCCCCAGGGCGCAATACCACCCCCATCACCACCCCTGACTCCCAGCTTCTACCACCCCCATCCCAAACCTCTCCATTCCAGCTGTAATTGTTGCCTTATGAGCATCCACGGCAACAAATTCAGCTAACGACTGTCCGGTATTGATTCGAAACCCTCGCAATGCGGTGCAGACCCACACCAGAGAGTTGGTCAAAGGGGTTTATGAAGTACCCAATAAAGAGAAGCAGGCCATGACCAAAAGATAACCAAAACCGGGAACCTGGAGATACAATTAAGAGCCTTCAGCCCTGACCTGAGTCGAGGGGAACAATGGACAGGCTGCGGTATACGACTGACCTGTTCGATTTGTTTCATTAGCGAGTGCTGAAAAAGCACTTTCTGTCGGTTCTCAGAGGAGCCATTACGGAACAGCGGCAATGTGAGCATATCTGTGCGTATCTTATCACGCCGCCACAAAACATTACGGCCAACACCGAGGCCTTAATTTGGCCACAACTCGTAAATACCTAAGGAGATCATTAAAACGCTACATTTACAAGTTGTTATGATAGTTACTGTCAGTTTCAGAGCCACAAAAAACAGCAGAACCACAAAACAGCCTTTCAACGATTCAGTCACAAATCTTGGCTAATAGCACACAAGAATGAAAATGTAGGAGCTTGGTGTATTATAAATGGAGAGACGTGGAAATGGGCTGAAATAAACAGTTATATATCTGGGTGTGCAAAGCACTCTGCAATACGTTCAACGCAGTAATTGGTATTTACAAAGCAACACTTGGACCTGCAGTGAATAAATAACATAATATCTGCGAGGCTGTGACAGCGCATTTGAAATGGGAAACATAATAACGTCTGCATAGCTCATTAAGGAAGTCTAAAATTTTCAAAAAGATGAATTATTAAGCCTCCGTTGCTTTACCAGAACATTTTTGTGATGTTTGCAATGACATCTATCAACGCTTGGCTTCAAATAAGCCCACCCTTTTAGAATAAAATATTTATGATGTTACTCGATCCAATGCCTGAACTCCTGCTTCACACGATTTCGTCAATAGTCCGGCCCTTCTCAGAAAACTTCTAATAAACATCACTGCATTCTCCACCAACTAGTCTGCTGCGAGGAGGCTTTGCCTTTTTCTCGACATTGATCCCGTGCTATAGCTGCAGCTGAATGGAGACTCATTCCGCCGTCTCTACTGCCTAATTGGTCCCTCTGCAGCCTTACGCAATCCTGGTAAAATGGAGCACTGCACACTGCTAAACCTGGTCAAATAACGAAATGGATGGGGATAGCTTGGCCGAGGTCATTTGGTATACAGAGCACACCAAAAGAAGGATGTAGACACTTAACGTTGGGAAGCTAGATAAGGACACAAATAATTGGAACGAAAGGCCAATTATGTTGCAAATCCACCACAAAAGCCCCAAGCATCTTGGGTATAATATGTAAATACAGTGACTGACTTGTATATATGAAGTCCATTTGTGTTGCAGTTCTCCAATGCCTGCAGACACTGGGGTAACACTCACAGTATCAGCTGGTTGCTCCGGCAAATGCTGGAATGATTTGAATCAAAACACCAACAAGTCTCCACTGAGCTTGTTATTACAGAATCAATCTTTTTATTTATGCAAAAGGGAGTCAATAAAAGTGCCAAGACTTCATGAATGGCGCTATTCTGAGAGCAGTTTATTGGATTGGGTTGTAAAAGCCAAAATTTGGGGTTCTTATTTGACGCCTATCAGGGAAGGAATATGTAAATTAGCAGGTGGGAATGTTGCAAGGAAGATGAACAAGACACGGCAATTCTCAGAGGAGCAGAAGCTAGCTCTTTAGAGCAGACAGGAAACACAAGGGACAGATTTTCAGAGCGGTTAGCACACCACAAAAGACTACAGCACAGCTGGGCCAATTAAATAAGGCTGCTGATTTGGTCATTTACATAAGAAATCATTACATTGTCATCAAATCAGTTTTCTGGCACCTTCCCAAAACACTCCCTATTCTCTCTTTCTTTCGCCCTCTTTCTGCATCTCAGCGTTTAATCATCGTTTCACCATTCAGTGGAGTTCAAGAACTGCTAAAGGAGAAACTAAAGCTCTCTTGGCAGACATTCTCACAACCATCTCAATATCCCAATACCCCACACATTGAGACAGATTACTGGACGATTTAGAACTCTTGACGGCATTTGTGATTAGCAGCTGGCAAAAGGTCTGAAGAACATACCTCTTCTCCGTCGGTTTCTTGTCCTTAACACTCCCTATACTTGCCAAGATCCCTATTTTGATTTTAATTAGGCTAGCAGTGCTTGCTAAAGAAAGGATAAAACCTATTTTCAATGCACAAAACCCTACATATTAAAATTTGGGGCGTAACCCAGGTGTGCAATTACTTTTCTAAGCAATCGTGATTATTTTCATTAATTTTAACGCTTACAAAGGGTGTAGAAATACATTTTCAAAGTATTTTTATTACTGTGGTGTTTTTGCCCAATGGGATAGTGTTTTGTCCTGAATGAAAATCCTTTTATTTCAGAAGGCACTATCCTTCTTTTTATACCATAGTAGAAAATGGTCAGCTATCAACTCCACATATCTTGCAGAAGTCATTTGGACACCCTTAGAGACCCTAAAGGGACCTGCCATCTCACTTCCCAATATTCCAGCCCAAATCCTCACCCGCTAGCTCCTTGCTGACGTCGCAAAAATGGTTCTTGGCTTGTAATCATGGAACCTTTTTTAGTGCTATATAGCACCAATTTTGGTGCTTCAGTGGTTCTTCAGCGGTGAAGTTGCCATTTTGTGGCGTCATGTTTCTATAGTAGCCCTAAATGGACAAACTACTCTACAGAGCACTAGTCACTCTCTGGTCTCCCCGGCGACAACATTTTTGTCCTGTGTCGGCCACCATAGTTTCTCTATGTGCTCTGAAAGGGAGGGGGGAGTGCACTGCACAACCTCACCACTAGATGCCGCTAAAAATCACACACTGCATCTTTAAGAAAAATCAATCAATTGGTATCTTCTACAGATATATAATATATATATATATATTATACACACTCACTCACCTAAAGGATTATTAGGAACACCATACTAATACTGGGTTTGACCCCCTTTCGCCTTCAGAACTGCCTTAATTCTACGTGGCATTGATTCAACAAGGTGCTGAAAGCATTCTCTAGAAATATTGGCCCATATTGATAGGATAGCATCTTGCAGTTGATGGAGATTTGTGGGATGCACATCCAGGGCACAAAGCTCCCGTTCCACCACATCCCAAAGATGCTCTATTGGGTTGAGATCTGGTGACTGTGGCGGCCATTTTAGTACAGTGAACTCAATGTCATGTTCAAGAAACCAATTTGAAATGAATCAAGCTTTGTGACATGGTGCATTATCCTGCTGGAAGTAGCCATCAGAGGATGGGTACATGGTGGTCATAAAGGGATGGACATGGTCAAAAACAATGCTCAGGTAGGCCGTGGCATTTAAACGATGCCCAATTGGCACTAAGGGGCCAAGAAAACATCCCCCACACCATTACACCACCACCACCAGCCTGCACAGTGGTAACAAGGCATGATGGATTCATGTTCTCATTCTGTTTACACTAAATTCTGACTCTACCATCTGAATGTCTCAACAGAAATCGAGACTCATCAGACCAGGCAACATTTTTCCAGTCTTCAACTGTCCAATTTTGGTGAGCTCCTATTTCCTATTTGTAGTGGAGATGAGTGGTACCCGGTGGGGTCTTCTGCTGTTGTAGCCCATCCGCCTCAAGGTTGTGCTTGCTGTGGCTTCACAAATGCTTTGCTGCATACCTCGGTTGTAACGAGTGCTTATTTCAGTCAAAGTTGCTCTTCTATCAGCTTGAATCAGTCGGCCCATTCGCCTCTGACCTCTAGCATCAACAAGACATTTTCGCCCACAGGACTGCCGCATACTGGATGTTTTTCCCTTTTCACACCATTCTTTGTAAACCCTAGAAATGGTTGTGCGTGAAAATCCCAGTAACTGAGCAGATTGTGAAATACTCAGACCGGCCCGTCTGGCACCAACAACCATGCCACGCTCAAAATTGCTCAAAATCTTTCCCATTCTGACATTCAGTTTGGAGTTCAGGAGATTGTCTTGACCAAGCCCACACCCCTAAATGCATTTAAGCAACTGCCATGTGATTGGTTGATTAGATAATTGCATTAATGATAAATTGAACAGGTGTTCCTAATAATCCTTTAGGTGAGTGTATAATCTCATTGACTTGAATTGAAGAAGGGACCAGAATATTAGGCCACTAAGCAACTACTTAGCAATGAGGAAACCATTCAGGAAATCTTAAGCTGCTTTTCCACCGTCGGGCCGAACGGTTCTCATTGAGTAGCCATTCCATTCCGTGCCGCTCCAGGCCAGCTGGTACGGTTCCGGTTTCATTTTCCATTGTGTGGCTGACAACAGCTGCTCTTTGGAAAGTCATACAACAGCGTCAGTCATTGCCTTGGTAACGCAAGAGTGTACAAATATGAGATGTAAATACTGAGCGCGTTATGAAGAATGATCAGATATTTATTTTAATTTATTATTATTTTGTGTTTACGTTGCTCAAATAGGTCGCTTGGCCAGCTACAGAGAAAACGGTAGCCAGGCAATTGACAAGTGACCAATTCTGAGTTGAGATCATTTTTCCGGGCCGAGAACGACTTGTAATCGTACCGTGCTGAACCAGGCTCAAGTAAAAACACAACTGGCCCGGCGGTGGAAAATCGGCTTTAATAACCACACAGCAACGGGGAAAAAACACACTCAGAACACCTTAGCAACTGCAATACAACAGACTATAAGCCGCTTAGAATACTTTACCGACGACGAGGCTATGGGTTAAAAACCACTTATTAGACCACTTGTTAGAGCAATCTAACAATGGGCCACAACACTCAGAAAACCTATGCAACAAGCAACATCATTCAAAGAACATTAGCAACCACATAGCAATGGGTTACAATCAACTCTGAACATGTTTCAAAAACTTCATAACAATGGACAGTGTCTGTTTTTAATATGGAGTTATTTATGCTAGTTTATGCCATAATAGCATTTAGACCAAAATTTGAAGCAGATTTATGATTCTCGACATTGGAGCAACATTCCAATCAGCCAATCAGATTTGAGGGACATTTTTATAGTTTGTCAAGTTTAGGCTTATAACCAGGGTTATGTGCTTCTACATCAGTGTTATTCACCTATTATTTCACTCTGATTTTAGGGATAACGTATGGGTAGGTTTAGGTTTAGGGGTGAAGATTAGGATAAAATGTTGTTCCAGGATCAACAAAATATGCTGACCCAGAAACATATCTTGGCAAAATCACGGTGACCTGCTTTTCCACCCAAAGATGGTACAAAAATTGGTACTACTTACCCTGACATCTAATACATGTTTACGTGTTTGTGTGCAAGTAAATTATTATATGCTATTATATTCAGTCACCTTACTTCAGTAATTTCTGCTATCAAGATAATTTCATATTAAACATGTTGGAAATGATAATTTCAATAATACGAAAGCATCACAAAAGTAATAGTTACTGAAATTTGGGCAAAGTATGCTAATACAGCATTTAAACGCATAATTAAATTAAAACCTCTGTACAGATATATCTAATAACAAAATATGTCATGTACTTCTGAAATGTATACATGATTCTCTGAGTCCCGTCATGGGTTTCAGAACTGACGACATCTATAAAAAAAGAGAGAAGAAAATAAACAAAATGTTGTCTTCACTTGCCAGCCAGAAACATCTATTGGTTGTAAGATGAGGCTGGAATGATTTTCTTTCAAATCACAACAGCAGTTCCATTTCAATATCTGCTAACTCCCTACATACAATCGACCAATCAGCTCTCCTCATGTGTGCCACATCCTCATAGTTGAGTTCAATACAGTTTGGCATTAGCACATGTTGCTAGAGTAACACAATATTAACCCAGACAACATAAGTATTGGCAGAAATAAATTTGATTGAAATTACCAAATCTAATGAGATATCATTTTGTGATATTTTAATGCATTATGGGGTTTCCAAATACATGCAGAGCTGCCTACAATTTGATTACGAAATCTAATATTTGGCATTTGATATTTATGCCAAATACAAAGCAACTTACATTACATTCAAGGTATACACTTTATTAGTTTTGGTACCATGACCCATGACCTTGACTGTTAAATAAATAATTTGACCGTCTACCTGAGATTAATGGGAATAATAATGGATAGGTACAAGGAGACAACAAGTTTGAATTGCTTTGCTTAAAATAATGTGGTTTTAAAATATTTCAAAAGTAATATTGGCTGAAGGCACAATTCACAGACTAAAAATTAAACCAATCTAGAGTCCACGGGTTCCACAATGTATGCTCTGCATCGCTCATAAACAGACCTTCCGGAGGAATCTTGACTTCCTTTCTTCCAGGTTATTATGACTGATAGTTTGCACTCTGTTTGGGGGGTGGGCGAGCAGGGATCGCGTGTGGGTGTACAGCTCCTCGCGAGCCCTGGGTCAATCGCGCTATTCGTTTCCTTTTACAACACATGCACATCTATGAGGCGGCACAGGCCTTGAGACTTTACTGTGGGCCGTTAACGCTGCGGATATAAAAACTGCAAAAGGTCATTTTCACACTAAGGATAGAGCAAGGTATTTCAGAGCCTGTGGCTTTTTATCTCTATGGCTTGTTGGGGGAATGTAAAATGAAGCTCGTAATGGTGTGGATGTATTTCAGTGTTACGGCTGCCTGTGTACATGGAGGCCAAATGCCGTTGTGGTATATAAAAGACAACCAGATCCAAGGTCTCGGTTTAGATTTAATCAAATATAATAGCCAAAAAATGCACCATTTCTCACTGCAGAGTGAAATTCCTGCCGCAGTTGAAGGATGAACCTACCACCTTCAATCTGAGTCTGAACCAACCTGGGGTGGAGTGACTGTAAAAAGGCCAGATGGCCATATCATTCACCGAAGACAATCACATTATGTGTCAAGAAACAAAATGTGAACATTGATTCCTTAATGTACTCGTGTAAAAGATTTCGTAAAGCCGCAGTAAGTTGCTACAACCCACATTGTGATGGCTGCAGGTTTAATCATTGTTGAGGAAGCGGACTTTCATCAAACTAATTTCTCCAGAGCCACTGTGTCCAAACCGAACCCAACAACACCAGCAGAGAAACTCATCTGGACGACGGTAATAGAATTACCCAGAATGTACCACTAAACTAGTAGTAATGGCCTACTGTCCACACAATCACAAAAGCCCAAAGCAGAAATGTGCACAGAATGGATGGTCGCAGCTCTAACACGGAAGATCTGTTGCTGTAGACTAATGATTTCTGGGGTGAGTGTTTCTTCTAAACATACAGAAAAAGAGAGAAAAAAAGGGGTCCGGTTTTAATAAGGTCCCTTGTACTGAGAATACTTATTGATTTTTGCCTTAACCGCATGTGTGGCGCGGGGCTGTGCTCTTCTAGAGCTCGGCAAAAGTAAATTGAGCCATTTAGAAGCCGCGAGTGTCTTCTGGGGCAAGGGTTTGCTGTGGCCTTTCCTTCTCCTGCAGTCTGTTTCCATCAGTGGAAAATTTCCTCCACATGAGCTGAGATCAGGTGGCACGTGCAGAACCTCTAAATATGAGATGCCCTTCAGCAGTTTAGGGGATTGTTACTTGTAAAGCTGAAGCAAAAAACACTCTGCAATTAATATTTAAAAAAACTACATCTAACTAATAATCTAAAGTAATGCATACACTCTAAAAAATGCTGGGTTAAATACAACCCAAGTTGGGTTGAAAATGGACTAACCCAGCAATTGGGTTGTTTTAAGCAAACATTTAACATTTACATTTAGTCATTTAGCAGACACTTTTATCCAAAGCGACTTACAAGTGAGAGTAATAGAAGCAACTAGAACAGTCAAAGGCTACAGTATGCAAGTGCTGTAACAAGTCTCAGTTAATCTAACACAGAACACACAGGACTTTTTTTATATATATATATTTTTTTTTTTAATAAATAAATTAGACAGACAGAAAATGAGGGTTTAACCCGCTGGGTTAAAACAACCCATTCGCTGGGTTAAAACAGTCCAATTGCTGGGTTAAAACAACCCAATTGCTTTTTTTAGAGTGTACATGTATTTGTGTAACCAATATTAACCTGTCGTAATGTTTTTTTTTTTTTTTTTTTTTCGGAAACATTCTTCCATAACTCTGTATACCAGCCATAATGCTTCCTTAAGTACCATTAGTCATATACACCTGGCTTAGGCTTCAACTGCCCACTTTTCTATGCTGTCTGTAATACTATGTTATGGTTCTGTTTGCACTAGTATTGTGACACACAACTTCAATCGCTCATGTCTTGGACTAGGCAAATGTCTACCGTCCATTTAAATGATTATTTTCGAAATTATTGTTGTTCCATATTGTTATTGTGAAGCATCCTTGAGCTTTGGGAAATGCACTATATAAATTAAACATATTATTAGTATTACAACAGAGGAATTTTAGACAATAAAATTGTCCAGTTTTTTTTTCTACGATCAAAAGAAAACTACATTGGCTACAAATAAAGAAGTACAACTGGATTGTTGAATGCTACTGGATGAAAGAAAACATTATACTTTAAAAATACAATGCCAATCGTACCATAGCTGCTATTTGCACATTAAAGGAATATTTAAGTTGATGTAATGTTTAATTACCCCAAAAAAAAAAAAAAAAATCTATCTATCTATCTATATATATATCTATATATATATATATATATATATATATATATATATATATATATATATATATATATATTATATATATATATATATATATATATATATATATATATATATATATATATATATATTTATATATATATATATATATATATATATATATATATATATTCTCACTTGCCACTGTCCCCATTTTCAAAAAAAAAAGAAAAAAGAAAATTACATCTGGGTTACAATGAGACACTTAGAATGTGATTGGGGCAAGTTCGTAAATTGGTTCCAAAAATATAGCCACACGACAATATGCGTGTTACTTTAACAGGTTTTTAGCTGTGAAAAAAAATGTGCTGAACTTTGGTGACATGATAATGTAACTTAACAATAAAACCCTAAAATAACCATCAAAATGTACAAATTATAACCAAATAATTGTTTTCATAAAATAAGCCTCACATTTTTGCTATTACGTCCTCAAAAAAAAAAAAACTTTATTTCCATTGTAAGCGCCTCACTATAACCTCTTTACTTTTTTTTTTTTTTTTAAGAAAACGACACTGTAAAATTTTTTTGTGTCATAGCAGCCGCAGAGCGAACGCACAGATTAACTTAATAACTTAATTTTCAACACACTCAGATGTATCTAATATGATAATCAGAGCTACCTCATACTCATGATCGGAAAAGCGGAAGTGGCGCCGGCGACTGTGTCATAATAAAAGTCCCACTGGCGACTATGCCATAATAACAGTCCCGCTGCTCGCGAGTCCATGAACAGGATTTCTGCCCGAGTCCTATCCCAATAGTTTCCCACTGGCTGTGAGGTGGAGACCACATGTCCCAAGATTCTGCGCTCAAACTTGACGTCATCAAACGTCTCGGGTTATGACTATAACCCTTGTTCCCCGAGAAGGGGAACTCGAACTGCGTCATCGTGACGACACTTTGGGGAACGCCCCTCGCGTTACGCGTCTGAAGAAACAGTAGAATCAGCCCAATCCGATTGGTGTTGCGTGATGACGTTGTATGTGACGGCACACCCGGAAGATACAAAGAGACGTCTGAACGAAACAGAGATAGCGTTCTTTGCGATGAAGCGAGCGCTCTGATGATTGGGTGGACACGAGACGCAGTGTCTCGTTCCCCTTCTCGGGGAACAAGGGTTATAGTCATAACCCGAGACGTTCCCCTTCGAGGGAACTCGAACTGCGTCATCGTGACGACACTTTGGGGAACGAGTACCAACTATCCCGCACCAATCATACCCACCCCAGTGTGAAGCTGAAACCAGGCACAACTAGGGGGCGAGCACTCTCGCGCCAGGCGTCTCAGGGAGATGCAGACTATAAAAACGAATGAAGGTGTGAGGAGTGGCCCACCCAGCTGCCTCGCAGATGTCTAGCATAGAGGCCCCAGAAAGGAGGGCTACCGAGGAGGCCATGCTCCTGGTAGAATGGGCCCTCACGGCTAAGGGTGAAGGCAGGTTGCGCACCCAATAAGCCATGGCTATAGCCTGGACAATCCAGTTACTAATCGTCTGTTTTGACGCAGGCAGCCCTTTCTTGGGTGAACCAAAACACACCAACAGCTGGTCTGACTTTCTCCACTGAGCAGACTTCTCCAGATAAATCCTCAATGCCCGCACGGGGCAGAGGAGGTGAAGTCTGCTCTCTTCCGCCGTCACGTGAGGTGGAGGATGGAATGCCTGGAGAACCACTGACCTTGCCCTGTTAGATGGCACCTTGGGCACGTAGCCCTGGCTGGGATGCAAGATGGCTTTAACCATGCCAGGGGCAAACTCCAGGCAAGTCGGCGTGACCGCCAAGGCCTGGAGGTCCCCCACTCTCCTCAGAGAAGTGATGGCAAGGAGAAAAGCCACCTTGAAGGTCAGTATTCTCGCCTCAGCCGACTCCAGCGGCTCAAAGGGGGCCTCAGCCAGCCCTTCGAGCACCACTGCCAGGTCCCAGGTTGGGACCCTGGAATGAGCCGCAGGCCTCATCCTCCGAGCCCCACGGAGGAAACGTACAACCAGATGGTGCCTTCCCAACGTCGCATCACCTAAAGGTGCGTGGAAAGCCCCAATGGCAGCCACATACACCTTAAGTGTGGACGGGGAAAGACCGGCGGAGAAGCGGTCTTGAAGGAACTCCAGCACTGAAGCCACTGGGCAGTTAACTGGGTTCACCTGCCGCTCTCTACACCAAGTGGAAAATACATTCCACTTTAGGCTGTACAACCTCCTGGTGGATGGAGCTCTGGAACTGAGTAGGGTCTCCACGACACCTGCCGACAGGCCCTCTGCTAGGAACTGAGCCCCCTCAGGGGCCAGACCCAGAGATCCCATACCTCTGGCCGTGGGTAGAAAATCGTACCCCCGGCCTGAGACAGCAGATCCCTCCTCAGAGGGACCTGCCATGGGGGACCGTCCAGCAGGTCGATGATGTCGGAGAACCATACCCGAGTGGGCCACCGGGGTGCTACTAAGAGAAGGCTGACGCCCTCCCGGCGGACACGTTCCAGAACTCCCGGGAGCAGAGCAATCGGGGGAAAAGCGTACAGACGCAGCCTCGGCCACGTCTGCGCCATGGCATCCAGCCCCAGAGGGGCCGGATGAGTGAGGGAGAACCACAGCGGGCAGTGGGACGTCTCTCGAGACGCAAATAGATCCACTTCCACCGGGCCCAGCCGCTCGCACATAGCCTCCACCACCTCGGGGTGGAGCCGCCATTCCCCGGGCCTCAGCCCCTGCCTCGACAGGATGTCTGCTCCCTGATTTTGGTCCCCGGGAATGTACATCGCCCTGAGGGATGACAACTTCCCCTGGGACCACAGAAGGACCTGATGCGCCAGTCTGCAAAGAGGGCGCGACCTCAGGCCCCCCTGGTGGTTCAGATACGATACTGCCGACATGCTGTCAGATCGTATCAGGACATGGTGGCCGCGGAGGTCCGGGAGAAAGCTCCTCAGAGCCTTGTAGACCGCCAGCATTTCCAGGCAATTGATATGCCAGGAAGAATGCCGGGTCCCCCACAGACCCCTGGAAAAGCGGCCTTCCATGACCGCGCCCCAACCAGTGAGGGAAGCGTCTGTTGAAACGGACTTCCGGCAACATGACGCTCCCAACACCGGCCCCTGGGACAGGAACCAAGGTTTCTTCCACATGACGAGGGAACGAAGGCATCTGCGCGTTACCCTGATCATGCGGAAAGGATTCCCCTTGGGGGAAAACCCCTTGGTTCTCAGCCACCACTGGAGGGGTCTCATGTAGAGCAGACCGAACGGAATCACGTTGGCTGCTGCTGCCATGAGACCCAGCAGTCTCTGAAACTGCTTCACAGTGAGGCTGCGGCCCAGTTTCACTCTCGAGACCATCGCCAGTATGGACTCCACGCGTGCGGGGGACAATCGTGCCCGCATCAGCGTCGAATCCCATACAACCCCCAGGAACGTAGTCCTCTGGGAGGGCGTCAACACGCTCTTCTTCGTGTTGAGTCTGAGACCCAAGCACCTTATGTGGGCTAGAACGACATCTCGATGTCGAACCGCCATATCGTACGACTGAGCCAAAATCAGCCAGTCGTCGATATAATTGAGTATACGGATGCCCTGGAGTCTCAACGGAGCCAGTGCTGCATCCATACACTTCGTGAAGGTGCGAGGGGAGAGAGCTAGGCCGAACGGAAGAACCCGATACTGGTACGCTTCGCCCCTGAAAGCGAACCGCAGGAACTTCCTGTGAGCTGGAAGGATGGAGATATGGAAGTATGCGTCCTTCAGATCTATCGTGACGAACCAGTCCTCGAACTGGATCTGAGTCACGATGGCTGGAATTGTGAGCATCCTGAACCTGTATCTCCTCAGAGACCGGTTCAGGTGCCTGAGATCTAGAATTGGACGCAACCCCCCATCCTTCTTGGGAACTATGAAGTACCGGCTGTAGAACCCGGACTCCCTGTCTGGTGGAGGAATATTCTCTATAGCCTCCTTGACCAGCAGAGAGCGTACTTCTTGCTCCATCACCCGCACCTGCTCGGGACCGACCACAGTTCGAACCACCCCGTTGAATTTCGGGGGAGGGAAACCGAACTGCAGTCTGTAACCCCGTTCCACAGTACGCAGGGCCCACGCAGATATACCCGGAAGGCATGTCCATGCGCCGAGATAATCTACTAAGGGAACTAGCCTCTCGAGGCCAGCCTCGGGTGTTATTCGAGCCTCTACCCCAACGCCCTGAAGCGGCTGACCGGCAGGGTGTCGTCGGGGAAGAGGTCCGTGAGGCGCACGCGGCTGCTGAACTGTCGCAAGTCCTAATGGAGGCGACTGGTTCAGTGCGCGCGCGCAGGGAACCGATGCGGCCCGAAACGTCTTGGACGGCGGGAGCGCAGCAACGATTCCCCGAGAGTCCCAGAGTGGAAACGACCTCGATCGCTCCACCCTGTGGGGGACGACTCTCAGCGATCCTGCCGAAGCTAGGACCGCTTGGGAGCCTTCTTAGCCTGGATGACGTCCCTTAGGTCACTCCTAGGCTGAGAAGGCTTCCTGCGAGAGCGCCGCCTCCTTTGCCAAGCTCCCTCGGGAGGGGCGCGGGAGGCGACACTCTGCCTCTGCACATCGCGGTGCGATGAGCTGGGTGAGGGTCCGGGCTGCCCACCCAGGCCTGCTCTAACTGCAGAGCCCGAGCGGCGAGGGAAGAACTTCTGGAAGGCGGCTGACTGCTTCCTCGCCTCCTGAAACCTCTCGACGACAGTATCCACTGCCCCGCCGAAGAGGCCAGAAGGCGAGATCGGAGCATCAAGGAGAAAATGTTTCTCGCTCTCCTTGATTCCCGACAGCGTCAGCCAGAGATGCCTCTCAACGCATACCATTCCAGCCATAGAGCGGCCCACAGCGCGAGCCGTCTCTTTGGTAATGCGGAGAGACAAATCCGTTGCCTTCCTGAGCTCAGTGAAGTCATCCGGAGATGGTCCCTCGCCCTCATCCAGCTCTTTGAGGAGGTCGGCCTGGTATGCCTGCAGGACCGCCATGGTGTGCAGACAACCAGCAGCTCGACCTGCCTCACCAAAAGCCCTGCCGACTAACTTGGACGTGTCGCGGCAAGGTTTAGTGGGCAGCGACGGAGCCTTCAATGATGCAGCGGCCCCGGGTGAGAGGTGGCTCGCAAGCGCCTCTTCCACCTGTGGCAACGCTGCATATCCCAACTCAGCCGTCCCCAGCACATTAGCAAAATCGAGTACTGGGGGATTAGCTACACGGGCTGAGAAGGGTTTTTCCCACGCTCTACACAACTCGTTATGTAGATCGGGGAAAAAGGGAAGACCCCGCCGTGGAGGTTGAACCCGACGCCTGAAAAAGCGTTCATCCAGCCTAGATGGTGGCTGGATGTCCACTATTTCCTGTGGCCAATCCAAACTCAGTTTGGCCACAGCGCGGGTTAAAACCTCCACCAGCTCCTCAATAGCGGATGCGTGGGGTGGCGAAAGCCCCACATCATCCACCTCGATCCTCAAATTGTCTGATTCCTCAGAATCAGACAGCCTGAGAACCGGATCCTCCGCCCCGCGGGAAGAAGCCGCATCGCGGGCTTCCACACGGGGCGGGAGGATATCAGAATCTTCAGAGGAGGATAGGGAGGATGCCTCAGCAGTCCCATATCCTCTTGACAGATCCCGCTGTGAGCCCCACGATCTACGGCGCCGCGCTGCCTCAACAGACGCAGGCCCAGAACCGCGGGGTTCACGAGGCTGACCGGTCTCCTCAAAGACGGCCAGCCGCGAGCGCAGCACCCTCAGCGGCAGCAGTTCACAATCACCGCAAGCCGCCCCCTCAAGAGCGGCTTGGGCGTGCTGCACGCCGAGACACTGCACACAAAGCTGATGTGTGTCCGTGCCCGTAATGTAGCGCGGACACGGGTGCACACACAGCCTGAAACGCTCGCTCGCCATAACATATATAATGCTTGCTTTCACGTTGCAACAACACCTTCAGATTGAACAAACAGAGCGCTCACGCTGAAGAGCAAAAAAGCTATCTCTGTTTCGTTCAGACGTCTCTTTGTATCTTCCGGGTGTGCCGTCACATACGACGTCATCACGCAACACCAATCGGATTGGGCTGATTCTACTGTTTCTTCAGACGCGTAACGCGAGGGGCGTTCCCCAAAGTGTCGTCACGATGACGCAGTTCGAGTTCCCTCGAAGGGGAACTACACCTTTGTTTTGAACAGGCGACCTCTAGTGGACAGAAAAGTTACATAGTGCACCTTTAATCAACAGTATTCTACCAATTCTGTCCATTGAGCTTGAATTGTATTGAACTCCTTTGAAAAATACCACCTATTTCTCATAACATGGGGAAGTGAGAGGTTTTCAGTTGCTATGTGGTTGCTAAGGTTTTCAACCCCGAAAGCTGCTCTTCACTTTTATCTAGACTAAAACATTGTCTTCTCAAAACATGTTTTGTCACACTCAATAACATCCAACCATTAAATTGTTGCTAAAGGTTGGACTTTAATTGCTTGCCATTTAGCTAATGCTTTTTATCCAAAGCATTTTATAGCACACTAATTGCAGGGACTGTCTCCATGGGGCAACATGATATAGGGTGCATTGGAACTAGGAAGGAACTAGGGGTCAAACCTTAAACTCTGGTCTTACCCTTACCTTACTAAGCTGATACAACCGAATATATAGAGAAAAATATGAATATATAAATGTAAACCCTTGAAACATAGTTATAATTATATATATATATATATATATATATATATATATATATATATATATATATATATACATATATATATATATATATATATATATATATATATATATATATATATATATATATATATATATATATATATATATATATATTCCGATTTTTATCTATACATTCATAATTTCCTTTTATATATTCACAATTTGCATATAATTATTTCCTGCTCGGCCCCTATACAGATGTCTACAAACACCAAACCTGAAATAAAGAGGAGCAGAAAATGGGAGAAAACATTAATAAAGGCTAAATTGTCTTTATGATACAACAACTAACAGTTAAACAATACTAATTCCTATCATCCTATTATTCACACACTTAAAAATCAGCTGCAATGATGAGATTTAATGGTTGCTAAAGCCTCCAGAATCAATATTCAACATTCTCTATAACTCTCTTCACACATCGCTGAAGGATAAAACAGCATTTAAGACGAAACAGTTCACATGTGTGACAGAGATCAAGACTAATCACAAAGCAAGACAGCTGTAATTAAAGCGGAGTGCATTTATTGTCCTGATAGCGCACATGCTATTGTAGCAGTGATACTGCCATTGTCAGTGTTAATCGGGTTAGCGTGGAGTAATGTGCAATTGAAGCTGTGATTATTAGAACAAGCTGAATTTGTTTCCATATATTACGGCGACTACTTCAAGCGCAATCTCTGGCAGGATTAGTACTTAAAGTGAACAATTTACAACAACAGGCTCTGACAGAACCCCCTGTGAATCCTGATGGCTGATCGCAAAAGCAAGCTAAAGAGACCCAGAACACTTCATTTTCAAGGCTTAGAAATTGTACTAGAAATAGGAACAGATTTTTGTGCTTGCAAAAGCAAAATTATGATTTTGTTTCGGGTGCATATGGTACAATTAAAAACTCGTTTGTGTAAAAGTTTCCTTTTCTGTAAGCCTGACGGGGACTAGTCAAAAAATCAATGACACAAATGTGATTCTCTAGCAGTGGGTTTATATTTTACTTTAAGATGCATTCTTCAAAAATGTCTTATATTAGAATAGTCATTTTTCTGTAGTTACACAAAAACACACTAGTAAGGAAGAATCAACTATCTGAACAAACTAATCTTCTTATCTGTCTGTCTGTCTGTCTGTCTGTCTGTCTGTCTGTCTGTCTGTCTGTCTGTCTGTCTGTCTGTCTGTCTGTCTGTCTGTCTGTCTATCTATCTATCTATCTATCTATCTATCTATCTATCTATCTATCTATCTATCTATCTAATGTCTGTCTGTCTATCTGCCTGCCTGCCCATCCGTCCGTCCGTCCGTCCGTCCGTCCGTCCGTCCGTCCGTCCGTCCATCCATCCTCTATCTATCTATCTATCTATCTATCTATCTATCTATCTATCTATCTATCTATCTATCTATCTATCTATCTATCTATCTATCTATCTATCTATCTATCTATCTATCTATCTATCTATCTATCTATCTATCTATCTATCTATCTATCTATCTATCTATCTATCTATCTATCTATCTATCTATCTATATGTCTGTCTGTCTGTCTGTCTGTCTGTCTGTCTGTCTGTCTGTCTATCTATCTATCTATCTATCTATCTATCTATCTATCTATCTATCTATCTATCTATCTATATGTCTGTCTGTCTATCTATCTACCTGTCTGTCTGTCTGTCTGTATGTCTGTCTGTCTGTCTGTCTGTCTGTCTGTCTGTCTGTCTGTCTGTCTGTCTGTCTGTCTGTCTGTCTGTCTGTCTGTCTATCTATCTATCTATCTATCTATCTATCTATCTATCTATCTATCTATCTATCTATCTATCTATCTAAATACATTTGCTTTTGTCCTTATTTTTTCCTTTTAAATATGTTATGTCAGAGTGTACACAAAAATAAAACAAAATAATTCAAGTTACATAATATTTCAATTCAATTGTTAATCTTTACATTTATAAAACATGCATTTTTTCTCTCCTTTCATCCCTTTTCAATAGCTCAGTTAATAAAAGAAGCAAACCCACTGCAGGTGAAGAGGTGACTGATACCGACAATGGCTCATACAGTTCCAGGAAATTCTAGATTACATCATCTTCAATGTCAACAAACAGAGCTTTCACCTCTCTCACACCAAGTACACACACACACACTGAGAAAGAAGGAAGCGCTGACCTCCTGATAGAATGAAACAGGGATCAGATGGTGGATCTAGCAGCTATCGCTGTCCAGCAGTACAAGCTAGTCTCTTTCAGACTCGCAGTATAGAAGAAAAAAGAGATTGCATTAATAGATGGACCTCCTATGGCTCTGGAGATGGAATATCATTGATAGCGCACATTCCCATCAGAAAACCAAGCCAGTTTTTTATTTTATTTTATAAATGGCACTAAATAAATAAAACAAAATGTTCATGAAGTGAAAGGAGTCGATTAACTCAAGGTCGCTATGATGATTTCATGACTGCTCCACTGCTCCAAAAAACAGTCTTATTTGTTTGCAGGGAAATCAATAGAGCTGATATATTAGGTTGGTATGACTGTCTGGGATCAGGATTGGATATGTGTATGTATCTAGTAATGACTGGAATCGGCTTGGGGGCGTGTGTGTGTGTGTGTTTTTGTGGCCTATTTTCCCTGTTCAGACAAAATTCCTGTTGTTTGTTCTTTCTATCTATTTATCTGTCTGTCTGTCTGTCTGTCTGTCTGTCTGTCTGTCTGTCTGTCTGTCTGTCTGTCTGTCTGTCTGTCTGTCTGTCTGTCTGTCTGTCTGTCTGTCTGTCTGTCTGTCTATCTATCTATCTATCTATCTATCTATCTATCTATCTATCTATCTATCTATCTATCTATCCCTTAGACTAACAGCATGGAGAGGGAGGAAAAATGCTTCATGCTTGCAAAATAAACAAAAGCTAAATTAATCAATTCTAGCCACTTCCATTGCAAACAATAGATGGGTATGAGCATTAGACAAACCATAAAAACCTTGATTTGCCATTTGCTGTTGCTAGTCAGAGGCAGGTGGTTTATAATTTATGGGGAGGGTGCATTATTATTCTAGAAAGCATTTTCTTGGACCAAATATGTATGAATTGAATACACTTCTTACTGAATACACAGAACATCAGTATGCTAGCATATACACCGATCAGGCATAACATTATGACCCTGATTATCTCTTCATCACAGCACCTGTTAGTGGGTGGGATATATTAGGCAGAAATTTTGTCCTCAAAGTTGATGCATTAGAAGCAGGAAAAATGGGTAAGTGTAAGGATTTGAGAAAGTTTGACAAGGGCCAAATTTGTGATGGCTAGACAACTGGGTTAGGGTTAGGGTTAGGTTAGGGTTAGCATCTCCAAAACTGCAGCTCTTGTGGGGTGTTCCTGGTCTGCAGTGGACAGTATCTATCAAAAGTGCTCCAAGGAAGGAACAGTGGTGAATCTTGGGGAGGACATTGATGCACGCGGGGAGCGAAGGCTGGCCCGTGTGGTCCGATCAAACAGACAAGCTACTGTAGCTCAAATTGCTCAAGAAGTTAATGCTGGTTCTGATATAAAGGTGTCAGAATTACGCGATACGCGCGCTACACACGAGTGGTGCTTTTTGTGCATTCACGTGTTTGAAGTGAATTCGCATCTGACGCCCGAGTTGAAAAATGTGAACTTTGGCGTCAATTCGTGCTGCGTTAACCAATCAGGAGCCTGCTTGCTGCTGTCACGCGATAAAGTGACGTGATGAGAAACCCCGCATAATTTAAAAATACTACTATTGTGTCACAAAATGTAGTTTTTAAGACTTTTTCAGGTGAGAATGTAGTTGTTTAAAGCTCAAATCTGTGGTTTATTTATAAAGAGAGCGCCTTTTTTATTTTTTATTAATCTTGCGTTTTTGGAGTTGTGAGATCCAGGCGATCACCGGGCGCTCAGCGTTCATCAACCCCGGCGAGAGCAGCCTTTCCCCGGCCAGTCCTTCTGACGTTTGCCGCTGGCTCTGATGTCCTGTAGTGGTTCGTCTTGTGTGGATCTTTGGTGTCATTAATCTATAATTTGTTGTCTGCCAAATCGTTTTGACTAAGGGCAAAGAGAAGTTTCATAACTTTATTTTTTAGGATATTTAAATATACATGCAGTGAAGATAATGTAGTGCGCTGCCTGGACCACATTTGTGTGGCTAATAAAGTTTACAGTTTTTCTCAATCGCTTTGGTACATTTCTCGAATCATCCTCGACATTTGCAAAACAGTAAGTGCTTTTCTCAAAACAATTCGTACAAATAGCAAAACACCATGATTACCTGCAAAAGCCAGTCTCTTGCTCAACATCCTTCATCTCTCAAAAGTAAATATCAGTGTCAATGAACATGTCAGTGCCATCAGAATGACAAGTCCTTGTGTCACTGTGTACGGATAACACAGTCAAATAGTTTAGTCATGTTGTCAATATAACAGCGTACTCTGGAGGGATGTTCTGATGTAAACTATGGCTAAAGTTTTGATGACAATTATTGTAAATTGTAGGTTACACCTTAGTGTATGTGAGAGTTTGATTGCAAGAGACTGGACAAGATTCACATTTACACTTTTACTGTTTGTACTGTAATTTGTTGACAGAGACCATGTCATTGCGATACAGAAAGGAAAAGACAGCACTGCATAGCACAAAGAAAAAATAAACACAGGACAATCTCCTTAGGGAAAACTGTACATGAAGTGCTGTAAGAATTACACCTCCTGACGTTCCTGTCTGTTAGACCACAAACTCTCACCCACATCACAACGAATATCTTTAGAAAAAAAGTCTAATGGAAATGTATAGAAATTTGCTTGACATATTATGACAACTTGTTCAACCATTTTGCATGTAAAGACTTATGCTATGAACTAATGCCTAAATGTTGCGGGGGGTGAGACTATTCAACAGAGACCCATTATAATACATTTTGATCAACATGACATAAGCAATTGATAATGTAGGAAACAGAAGAGAATTGTACATAATCATTTGCATGGATGTACCAAAGCATTTGCAACTTGTTCAAAGAAATGAGAAACTGCTTTTTTGATGTGCACAAGTGACACAATGATGTGAGGATTGAACAGGTGGTTTTGAGAATTTCAATTCTGATCTGAGAAATGTACCAAAGCGACTTAGAAAAACTGTAATATATTTTTATAATGAAAATGAAAAGAGGCAGAGTGGTCTTTTATGACATATTTCTACTGGAGCGCCTTGAACGCGCGTCCATTTCGCTTCAAACGCTCGATTTATACGTGCGAATGGATTCAAAATGTTCAAGCGTCCAAGTAGAAGTGATTTTGACGCTCTATTCGCATTTGGTGTGAACGCAGCATAACAAGGCACGCTGTTTGCTAACATGGCACACTGTTTGCACTTGGAGTGAATAGACACTCCGAAACTTGTATTAAGTTACACACAGTAACCATTGACGCTAGGAAAAAAAAGTGCAGTTGCTAGCGTATTGCAGTTTCCATTGAAAACAAGCAAAGCTATGAAGATGGATGGACAAAGAAAAGGGCAGCCACTTTGATAGCACCTAGAATCCCCAACAGCAATAATTGATTAATCATTCATTTTTAATGTGCCGTAATTGGATAAACAGAAGGCCCACAACTCATTGGAACTCAATTATTCATTATGCATTTCTTTCTTTTTTATGGCAGCAAGATCGAGGTTGGTTTAATAGGTTCTGGCACAAATTTCTTCCTGGCCAAGCCCTGTCCTTTATTATGCGGTTGTGAGTAAATTTGCAGCGGACACACAAGCTGAATTCAGCACTAAAAAACAACAACAGATATCAAAATGGATATCACAGCAACAGTTCCATTCATTTTAGGTTTATCAGAATACGGTTATATATGCAGATTATTTTAATTTATCTGATTGCATTAATTTTACATGAGATGTAAACCGGCTATGGTTGATTTGAACAAAAACAAGTCATTTCACCATGTTAGCTTTCAGCCTCGAGTTAGAGAGCGAGTTCATGTTAAATATTTAAAGGTCATTTAAATGCATTGAGTCACTGGAAATGTATTCTTTTAAAATGTATAGGGTTTACACTAACAAATGAGCAGTTTGTCTTCAACAATGCACATTCATTATGGTAACTGATGAAGTCATTTTCTTTCACTGGTCTGGTCTGATGAATCACGTTTTCTATTACATCACGTGGATGGCCGGGTGGGTTTGCGTCGCTTACCTGGGGAACACATGGCACCAGGTGCACTATGGGAGGAAGGCAAGCCGGCGGAGGCAGTGTGATGCTTTGGGCAATGTTCTGCTGGGAAACCTTGGGTCCTGCCATCCATGTGGATGTTACTTAGGTAGGTACCACCTACCTAAGCATTGTTGCAGACCATGTACACCCTTTCATGGAAACGGTATTCACTGCTGGCTGTGGCTCTTTCAGCAGATAATGCGCCTGCCACAAAGCAAAAATGGTTCAGGAACGGTTTGAGGAGCACAACTTTGAGGAGTTTGAGGTGTTGACTTGGCCTCCAATTTACCCAGATCTCAATCCAATCGAGCATCTGCTGCTAACATCTTGGTGCCAGATATCACAGCACACCTTCAGGGGTCTAGTGGAGTCCATGCCTTGATATATCTCTTGTCTTAATATCTCTTTCATTTCAGCTCCACTTCATGACATCAAAATGAATCGCTTATGCTGTTGTATTCCTCATTTTTGAGTTGCTTTAAAGGGATAGTTCACCAAAAAATTTAAATTCTGTCATCACTTACCCTCATGTCATTCCAAACCCATGACGACTTTTGATCATCTTCAAAACCAATATGAAGAGATTTATATGAAATAAGAGAGATTTCTGTCCCTCCATTAGCAGTCCACGCAACTACCACTTCAAAAAGTTCATAAAGAGATCGTAAAACTAATCAAGCGGTTTAGTGCAAAGACACGATCACTTTATATGATGGTCAGATTTATTTTGGTTCTTTGATTAAAGGTTCTTTCTCACGAACCAATGAGGTTCATGATCGTGTTCCGCAGCCCATTTGAGCTTCAGCAAGAACCAATGAGGTTAATTCTCGTGTTACGCATCACATTTGAGCTTCCTCAAGAACCAATGAGGTTCATTCTCGTGTTACGCATCACATTTGAGCTTCCTCAAGAACCAATGAGGTTCATTCTCGTTTTACGCATCACATTTGAGCTTCAGCAAGAACCAATGAGGTTCGTTCTTGTGTTACGCATCACATTTGAGCTTCCTCAAGAACCAATGAGGTTCATTCTCTTGTTACGCATCACATTTGAGCTTCCTCAAGAACCAATGAGGTTCATTCTCGTGTTACGCATCACATTTGAGCTTCCTCAAGAACCAATGAGGTTCATTCTCGTTTTACGCATCACATTTGAGCTTCAGCAAGAACCAATGAGGTTCGTTCTTGTGTTACGCATCACATTTGAGCTTCCTCAAGAACCAATGAGGTTCATTCTCGTTTTACGCATCACATTTGAGCTTCAGCAAGAACCAATGAGGTTCATTCTCGTGTTACGCATCACATTTGAGCTTCCTCAAGAACCAATGAGGTTCATTCTCGTGTTACGCATCACATTTGAGCTTCCTCAAGAACCAATGAGGTTAATTCTCGTGTTACGCATCACATTTGAGCTTCCTCAAGAACCAATGAGGTTCATTCTCGTGTTACGCATCACATTTGAGCTTCCTCAAGAACCAATGAGGTTCATTCTCGTGTTACGCATCACATTTGAGCTTCCTCAAGAACCAATGAGGTTCATTCTCGTGTTACGCATCACATTTGAGCTTCAGCAAGAACCAATGAGGTTCATTCTCGTTTTACGCATCACATTTGAGCTTCAGCAAGAACCAATGAGGTTCATTCTCGTGTTACGCATCACATTTGAGCTTCAGCAAGAACCAATGAGGTTCATTCTCGTGTTACACATCACATTTGAGCTTCCTCAAGAACCAATGAGGTTCATTCTCGTATTACGCATCACATTTGAGCTTCAGCAAGAACCAATGAGGTTCATTCTCGTATTACGCATCACATTTGAGCTTCAGCAAGAACCAATGAGGTTCATTCTTGTGTTACGCATCACATTTGAGCTTCCTCAAGAACCAATAAGGTTCATTCTCGTTTTACGCAGCACGTTTGAGCTTCAGCAAGAACCAATGAGGTTCATTCTCGTGTTACGCAACACGTTTGAGCTTCAGCAAGAACCAATGAGGTTCATTCTCGTGTTACGCAACACGTTTGAGCTTCAGCAAGAACCAATGAGGTTCATTCTCGTGTTACGCAACACGTTTGAGCTTCAGCAAGAACCAATGAGGTTCATTCTCGTGTTACGCAACACGTTTGAGCTTCAGCAAGAACCAATGAGGTTCATTCTCGTTTTACGCAGCACATTTGAGCTTCAGCAAGAACCAATGAGGTTCATTCTCGTTTTACGCAGCACATTTGAGTTTCAGCAAGAACCAATGAGGTTCATTCTCGTGTTACGCATCACATTTGAGCTTCAGCAAGAACTAATGAGGTTCATTCTCGTGTTACGCATCACATTTGAGATTCAGCAAGAACCAATGAGGTTCATTCTCGTTTTACGCATCACATTTGAGCTTCAGCAAGAACCAATGAGGTTCGTTCTCGTTTTACGCAGCACGTTTGAGCTTCAGCAAGAACCAATGAGGTTCATTCTCGTGTTACGCAACACGTTTGAGCTTCAGCAAGAACCAATGAGGTTCATTCTCGTGTTACGCATCACATTTGAGCTTCAGCAAGAACCAATGAGGTTCATTCTCGTGTTACGCATCACATTTGAGCTTCAGCAAGAACCAATGAGGTTCATTCTCGTGTTACACATCACATTTGAGCTTCCTCAAGAACCAATGAGGTTCATTCTCGTATTACGCATCACATTTGAGCTTCAGCAAGAACCAATGAGGTTCATTCTCGTATTACGCATCACATTTGAGCTTCAGCAAGAACTAATGAGGTTCATTCTCGTGTTACGCATCACATTTGAGATTCAGCAAGAACCAATGAGGTTCATTCTCGTTTTACGCATCACATTTGAGCTTCAGCAAGAACCAATGAGGTTCGTTCTTGTGTTACGCATCACATTTGAGCTTCCTCAAGAACCAATGAGGTTCATTCTCGAGTTACGCATCACATTTGAGCTTCCTCAAGAACCAATGAGGTTCATTCTCGTTTTACGCATCACATTTGAGCTTCAGCAAGAACCAATGAGGTTCGTTCTTGTGTTACGCATCACATTTGAGCTTCCTCAAGAACCAATGAGGTTCATTCTCGTTTTACGCATCACATTTGAGCTTCAGCAAGAACCAATGAGGTTCATTCTCGTGTTACGCATCACATTTGAGCTTCCTCAAGAACCAATGAGGTTCATTCTCGTGTTACGCATCACATTTGAGCTTCCTCAAGAACCAATGAGGTTAATTCTCGTGTTACGCATCACATTTGAGCTTCCTCAAGAACCAATGAGGTTCATTCTCGTGTTACGCATCACATTTGAGCTTCAGCAAGAACCAATGAGGTTCATTCTCGTTTTACGCAGCACATTTGAGTTTCAGCAAGAACCAATGAGGTTCATTCTCGTGTTACGCATCACATTTGAGCTTCAGCAAGAACTAATGAGGTTCATTCTCGTGTTACGCATCACATTTGAGCTTCAGCAAGAACCAATGAGGTTCATTCTCGTGTTACGCAGCACGTTTGAGCTTCAGCAAGAACCAATGAGGTTCATTCTCGTGTTACGCATCACATTTGAGCTTCAGCAAGAACCAATGAGGTTCATTCTCGTGTTACGCATCACATTTGAGCTTCAGCAAGAACCAATGAGGTTCATTCTTGTGCTACACAGCACGTTTGAAGCAATGAGGTTTGTTCTCACACGTCAAGCAAGAACCAGTGAGCTTCTGTTTATGTTCGCTGATCAATGTTTATATGTGAATAAAAGCCTAAATTGAATCTGTCCAATTTCTGTTCAAAAGCGATCGAGTCTCTTCAGAAAATTTGGACTAAACCACTCACTTCTTATGGATTAGTTTTACAATCTCTTAAGCATAAAATGTCTGTTAAATTAACTGTTTTTACATGGCATGCCAAGGTACTTCAAAGAAATCCATTGTACATTTTGGTTAATAAACCTAACTGTAACTAAAACAAATCTCCAATATTTCTGGTTCTGCTTTTTTAAAGTGTTCGTATAGTATTGCAAGGAGACCTCAGGGGCGTCACCCATCCTTCATTCCTGCTCCCAGAGGGCGGCAGAGGAATGTGTGGCCCAGTTTTCACACCCAGGGGCCGGCGATGGAGCCACAGGCGACGCTACATTCATTAAGAGTGTTCAATTTGCCCGTAACGGCTTTTCTCCGTCCCGGCCCCTCGGTTACGTCTCCTGCCCGGCTGCCTGTAGTCCCACAGCTCACTGTGCCTGTAATTAATCCATTCATCTCCCACAGCCTGGATCAATGAGCCCTGACACAGAGACAGTACGGACCCAAACACTGTCTGCACATACTGTAACATACCCTCAAAACCACCCTCATGGTTGTTGCACGAACAAATAAAATATGTACATGTAAATAAACCAGCTTCTTATATCAAAATAACAAGCTACTTGTACATATAAATGTAATGACTGTATTGATTTGTGGCCTGGAGGCTGTTCATTAAGTTTTCCACAGTTGTCTGGTTTTTCGCCATTGGCAACATAAATATTCAGCTATTTGGAAATCTAGCCACAATATAATGTTTGAAAAATCTATTTCAATGCGCTGTGCTCTTGTGAAAAATAGACCTTGTTGTAGAAAATGTCAAAGCGCTGATTATATCAGTGCCAAGTGCATTCTCAATTTGGTTCATCCCAAACATGTTATGATGACTATTCAGGGGTAAATGGATGTTAAAAAGAGTTTTGGCTGAAATTGATTTATATTCGATGATCCCGTGGCATAAAAAGTCTGTCTATATTCAAACAGTCTGGTATAAACACACACACACACACACACACACACACACACACACACACACACACACACACACACACACACACACACACACACACACACACACACACACACACACACACACACACACACACACACACACACACACACACACACACACACACACACACACACACACACACACACACACACACACACACACACACACACACACACACACACAGGGCTCCTGCCATGACCCGGCCACTCTAAATCCCTCTCTGCACACTGCAACCAGAGATCAATAAGTAATTTTTGGGGGGCTGATTAGTTTGCAGTGGCAAAGGAGAAGCCGCCAGCCTTTTTTCCCGAGGATATAATCATGCCCTAAAAAGCAGCCTTATCGGCAAGCATATTGACAGGAATGGGCTAATGCCATGATGCTTTGATGCAAGATTTAGGGCAGATACAAATAAGGAGTGTTATTGAGAAAGCCACAGATTTGTGTGGAGACATTTAGGGAGCATCATGCTTGCTAAGCACCAATTGGCTACCAGGGTCCCATCATTTTCTATAAACGACGTATTTCATAATTCTTTGTAAACCTGCATTCTGGGTTTTGACACTTTTTAAATTAAAGAAAAAAATACAGCAGGGCAGGAAATGATTGTCATTGATACAACAGAATCAAGCTCAACAAGCCTCACATTTATGTCTGTCTGTCTGTCTGTCTGTCTGTCTGTCTGTCTGTCTGTCTGTCTGTCTGTCTGTCTATCTATCTATCTATCTATCTATCTATCTATCTATGTCTGTCTGTCTGTCTGTCTGTCTGTCTGTCTGTCTGTCTGTCTGTCTGTCTGTCTGTCTGTCTGTCTGTCTATCTATCTATCTATCTATCTATCTATCTATCTCTGTCTGTCTGTCTGTCTGTCTGTCTGTCTGTCTGTCTGTCTGTCTGTCTGTCTATCTATCTATCTATCTATCTATCTATCTATCTATCTATCTATCTATCTATCTATCTATCTATCTATCTATCTATCTATCTATAGAAGGGACAACTATGGAATTAAGAAGAGGCACATTCTGAATCTAGAAAGCACTTGATTGGACAAAATCATTGAGTTTGGATCACAGGATGAGTCATCAATATTCGTGGTCCCTTTTCCCTGAAGATAAAGACTTAACATTTTGAATTCTGATATCTGCTTAAAGTAAATGTTTAGGAGTACACTAGCATATAGATGACCTCAAAGCTAACAGACATGGACAACAGCTACAAAACACCAATTTTAATGTCAATACTGCAACAAAAAAAAAGAGCGCAAAACTGCAGAGGCAGAAGAAAGAAGTCATTTACAAGTTGTTAGTCCCCAGTGAGGGCGGTAGTAAATTCTGGAGTCTGTTGCCCTCAGAAAGACTAATGGCCATGCTGAAGATATGAGGGCAACATTAAGTAAATATATGACTCTCTTTAAACACGAATGGTGTTGCTACGGCAACAGCACCATACAGAATGGTGGACGGGGTGAATCTGGCGGCATGCTGGGTGTGAAAGCATGCGGATGCGTTTTTGTAAAATACTCATACGTGTCTTCCCATGAGGTTTAAATTAGAGACTCAGATGATGTTGTGGATGCTTCATCCTCAGGCGGCAAGATGCATGTGGGAGAAAGTGGGTGACATGGAGAAATTAAAGTCATACACACCACATACACAAACAAATACTCAAAACAAGAGTATGTGGCTCTATTAAAGGGATATTTCACCCAAAAATGAAATTCTGTCATCATTTACTCAACCTCCTGCGCTGAACACAGAAGAAGATATTTTGAAGAATGTTGGTAACCAAACAGTTGATGGGCCATTTACTATGGAAGTCAATCGGGCCCATCAACTGTTTGGTTTGCAACATTCTTCAAAATATCTTCCTTTATGTTCAACAGAAGAAAGAAACTCATGCAGGTTTAGAAAAACTTATGAGTGAGTAAATGATGACAGAATTTTCATTTTTGGGTGAACTATCCCTTTAAAAAAATGTATAAAAAACAAACTGGGAGACTAGAGAAAAAGGCAGAGGGGCCGTTTACACAACATCATTTTCATATAAAAAAAAATAAAAAAAATTGTACGTGTGTTTTGGCCATTCATTTATACAACAATGGCCTGAAAATGCGAACTTTTGAAAACTATACCGCTATCGTAAACTACAAAAATGAATATTTGTGAAACCGCTGACGTCACGCGCATGCGTATTACGAGTTCAGTCCAAGCCTGCAGTACTCCTGTAAATAACTGAAGGCTCCGCTCCTCGATCGCCCCCAGGTGGTTGGTCCCAGTATATGTCATAAGCCCCGCCCCTCCATGGATTCTAATGGACTAAACTAAACAATCAAATTACACTTCATATAATTTTTTCCCAAAGTTGGTTTCTGTCATTTTAGGCAGTTTTTATCACGATGATTTCATTTCAAGTGTTCGTTTTTTAAATAAGTTTAGTTTTAGTGAGTTATTTGATGCTATAAAAACGGGGGGTGTGACGTCATTATTGACAGCTGAGATTGACGGCTTCTCTGAGTGAAGTTGTTTCTGAGGTACCAACTGACTTTTTTCGGGAGGAGAGTGGAGCTTTAGCTTTAATTTCTACATTTCCATAACTGTTTATTTCACACCGACATAATGAATTGTTCTGCATCTGCGAGAGTGTGGGCGGACTTTTGATATCACGCCTCTACTTCCTGCCCTCTACTGCGCAGATTCCAGTCCCGAGATCACTACTGCGCAGACTCGTCCCAAATCTGCGCAAGATGTCAGCGCCATATTCAGACCTCCGGAGGCTTCACTTCCTTCAGCGCAAGCTGTGAAGTCGCGTCGTCCATATTTTTTTACGGTCTATGGTTCAGAGAATTGGCATGTGGTGTTTCTTTACAAAGTGAACTACTGGCTTGGCATGAATAATAAAGCATTTTGGGTTTGATAACATTGTCGTCTCTCCGCAAAAAAATAAAAAATAAATAAAATGAGTGCATTGTCGGTGTTTAAGCGTTAGTTTGCAAAATGTAGAGAGCAAGTAATGTTGTTGAAGCTACATGCTACAGGCTACTTATAATGCAAAAACAGTTCATTAAAACGAGTTACACAACCCAATTCTTCTAATACTATTCTAATTCTAATCTAATAATGCTTCTTATTTGACTTCATTCCTTCATAGTGAGGTCCATAGATGCTTTCGAGGTCACACCGCATGTCTTTGTGTGTGTAGTTTTACATAATAGCCATCACAGCAGCTTGAACTCTCAAACTTGAGGGCAATATTCTCATAAATATACAGCACCCAGCGGTGTCATTATATACACATATTTGTGCTTAACTTTGCAGAAAATTACAAAGGGTAATGTTCAAAATATCACTTGTATCTAATGGGCCTCAACTTGGGACAATTTAGCACTAGAGAAGTTCAAACGCAGAGTTTGTCCTACTACAACACTACACGACTACAGACTACAGCTGAACAAAACCACATCAAATAAAAGCATTATTCTTGTTTTACAATATTTGTAGAGGAGAGTTTTGCATGATATTCTGTCACTATTGGATTATTATGAGACCACAAGGCCTCACGTTTATTACCAACTCCTGAGGGTCATATACAGTTCCACCCTGTAAATTCTTATGGACAAGAGGGAGGTGTGAGCCTCATGAAGATCCTGTGTGTGTGTGTGTGTGTGTGTGTGTGTAGTCACCATTATGCTCTCTCTCTTAGCCTGAGATTGATTAACAGCCCAGCTATAAATGGTCAGTTGCACCAAAGCATGTGACGAAAATGAATTTCACCCCCTCTCCACTTCCACATTCACAAATACAACAAATCCCTCATTCTTTCCCGAAGCCCAGTGGAACATATGGCAGTGAAAACTTCAGCCCCTCCATCAATAACGGCCCTGCAGTGCAGACAGGAATATGAACATTGTGGAGAAATTATGTTTTTTTTCTTCCAAGAGATGAGATGATACATGCTCTTGAAAGACTGTGAAATTCATCAGCAGAGGAGCTCCCTCTACTGGAGGATGTACAGTACTGATATTCACATATAACTAGGTCATATTTGCTTTGCACAAATAGCAGATCAACAAACAAAATGTTTGTTTTAGCAAAACAAAGCATCTACCTGAAGAAAACTGTTTCAAGATTATTGTGTCTGTCATATACTTCCCACCAACATACATAGGCAAAATAAAAATACTTATTTGAAAAACAAAATACTATAAAATGCATGCTTATATATATATATATAATCTCAAACAATTGTTAGCGAGCATTATTCAATTGTTATTATACCATTACATATTGTAAATGTTTTGTATTTAGAACTACTAAAACTTTTGTTTATAATTTATATTATTTAAGTGATAAAAAATATAAGGATTTGGCTTAATAGAAGAAATAACGTAAAGGAAGATAGATGTTCTAGCTGTCATCTCTAGTTTATTTCCTCTCTTTCACTATCTTTCTGAAACAGTCACATGCATTCATTCATATTTCATGTTCAGCAGTATTTTCAGCAGTATTTTGCATTATTCTTGCACACATATTTAGTCATCTGTGAATGATGCGCAAGCATCTTCCATTACCATGATGAACAGAATAAAGGTGCGGAGAGAATGAACTCAATTAATCAAACAACAGCTGTATCTGTCTGCCTTTTGACTCTGCAGTGTCATTTTTGAGCGCTTTCCTCTGATAGTTGTGTAGAGCTTCGCAAGGGGTCGGTAAGGTTAACAGGAAGTGACACGCTGTTTCTTCGCTGCCGTTTCATCGGCTTAGTCATATCTGCATGCAGAGCACGATCCCAGTCACTCCACAGAAGTGGATCAACACCGTTCATTAGGGCAGCAAATTAAAGCACACACACACACACACACACACACACACACACACACACACACACACACACACACACACACACACACACACACACACACACACACACACACACACACACACACACACACACACACACACACACACACACACACACACACACACACACACACACACACACACACACACACAGGGGTGCTTTTGTGAAATGTGGGGACATTCCATAGGCATAATGGTTTTTATACCGTACAAACCGTATTTTCTATCCCCCTACACTGCCCCTGCCCCTAAACGTAACCCTCACAGGAGACTGTGCAGTTTCTTTACTTTCTTTACAGTTACTTTCTGTGAAAAAAAACTCATTCTGTGTGAAATATAAGCATTTTGAAAAGTGAGGACATGGGGAACGTCCTCATATTTCACCCTCTTTTTGTAATACCTATGTCATACCCATGTCATTATACACATTTGTGTCCTGATATTTCACAAAAACATGCCCACACACACACACACACACACACACACACACACACACACACAGTACAAATGTGTTACTCCAACATATCAGCCACCACAACTATTTGACTACATATATTGCAACCTCCTCCCTTTTAAGTTGTTGCTAATTACACAGAACTAACCTTTGGTCTCCAAAGATGATAGATAGATAGATAGATAGATAGATAGATAGATAGATAGATAGATAGATAGATAGATAGATAGATAGATAGATAGATAGATAGATAGATAGATAGATAGATAGATAGATAGATAGATAGATAGATAGATAGATAGATAGATAGATAGATAGATAGATAGATAGATAGATAGATAGATAGATAGATAGATAGATAGATAGATAGATAGATAGATAGATAGATAGATAGATAGATAGATAGATAGATAGATAGATAGATAGATAGATAGATAGATAGATAGATAGATAGATAGATAGATAGATAGATCCCGAGACTTTTATTGGTCAGTTTGTGAGTAAGCCAGGTGATGTTTAGAAAAGATAAGGGTGAAAACTGGGCCATCTCCACTCTATCCTGTCTCTGCCCGGACCGGTTTTATAAGCAATAGGCCAATTGCAGTCATTAGACAGTAACCCGGCCCATAAAGCGCACTCAGAGAGGACTCATCGAGGGGTAAAATGACAGAACTACATTTCCACGCCTCTGGTTTAAAGAGGGGATTTCAAAGAGCCATTACAGAGAAATGAAATGAGCGTCTTGGGTCCATCCCGCTGAGATTAGCCCCTCTTTTTCTCCTCCGCCTGTGTAGACGAATCATCCTTTCCGTTCCTTCGCTCAGACGTTCTGTCACTCACACCGCAGACTCCATCAAGGGAGATCGCTGTGACAAACAGGATTTCTCAATCCATAATCCACTATTCTCACAGCCAATTAGCAGGGTTAATTAGTTGAGTGAGTGCCAAGTGCCACCAAAGTGGGCGGTATACTCCGTGTGGCAGAGCTCTGGTGAACTATTGATATAATTTTTTTTCCCACAGGGAGTTCATTTAAGGTGCATATTCATATGTTGGTCTTTCACTGTGTGGTGTCCATATAATTTTTTGTATAAATAAAATAGAAAAATGTCCACTTTTTAACCTTTTCTCAAGTTATCTACACAAATTGGAATGTGATATGTACTGAAGTATCTGCAAATCATTAATTTGCTAAGCTTTTATAAACCACTGAATTGACCCTTTGCAGCTATAACAGCTTCAACTGTTCTGGGAAGGCGTTCCACAAGGTTTAGTAGCTTATGGGAATTTTTTTTACCATTCTTCTAGAAGTGCATTTGTGAGGTCAGACACTGATGTTAGATGAGAAGGACTGGCTCGCAGTCTCCGCTCTAATTTATCCCAAAGGTGTTCTATTGGGTTGAGGTCAGGACTCTGTGCAGGCCAGTCAAGTTCCTCCACACCAAACTCACTCATCCATGTGTTTATGGACCTTACTTTGTGCACTGGTGCGCAGTCATGCTGGAACAGGAAGGGGCCATCCCCAAACTGTTCCCACAAAGTTGGGAGAATGAAATTGTCCAAAATGTCTTGGTATGCTGAAGCATTAAGAGTTCCTTTCACTTGAACTAAAGGGCCAAGCCCAACCCCTGAAAAACAACCCCCCCCCCACTTCCACCAAACTTTACACTTGGCACAATGCAGTCAGGCAAGTACCGTTCTCCTGGCAACCGCCAAACCCAGACTCGTCTATCGGATTGCCAGACAGAGAACACGTCTCCACTGCTCTAGAGTCCAGTGGTGGTGTGCTTTACTCCACTGCATCCGAAGCTTTGCATTGCTCTTGGTGATGTAAGGCTTGGATGAGCTGCTCGGACATGGAAACCCATTCCATGAAGCTCTCTACGCAATGTTCTTGAGCTAATCTGAAGGCCACATGAAGTTTGGAGGTCTGTAGCTATTGGCTCTGCAGAAAGTTGCCGACTTGGTCAGCATGTGCTGACCCCGCTCTGTGATTTTACTTGGCCACTTCATGGCTGAGTTGCTGTTGTTCCGAATTGCTTCCACTTTGTTATAATACCACTAAAAGTTGAGCGTGGGATATTTAGTAATGAGGAAATTTAACGAATGCACTTATTGCACAGGTGGCAACCTATCACAGTACCACGCTTGAGTTCACTGAGCTCCTGAGAACGACCCACTCTTTCACAAATGTTTGTAGAAGCATCTGCATGCCTAGCTGCTTGATTTTATATACCTGTGGCATTGGAAGTGATTGAAACACCTGAATTCAATGATTTGGAGGGATGTGTCCCAATACTTTTGTCAATATAGTGTGTGTGCGTGTGTGTATATATATATTAGTGGTGGGCCGTTATCGGCGTTAACGTGCTGCGTTAACGCAAGACTCTTATCGGGTGATAAAAAAAATATCGCTGTTATCTATTCTCAAAGTTGGGTTGGGAGCTGGGTCTATACTACGCAAGCTATGATGACTTTCACCTTGATATTTTAGCGCGGATGTACACCTAGCCGAATTGCACTGTAGGGGGCGAGAGAACGAGTCTTCGAACCTGTGTGTATGCCTACTAGTGTTATCAAAAATATCCATATTTCGCTATGTATCGATACTGAAATATCTGAAACGATACAATACTCATTTTCTACAGTATGGATATCAGCTGCGCTCTCCTCTCCGACCGACAGCGAGTGACACGCACCGCCTCCTCTCATTCAGTCCGTTTAATCCTCTGAACATTGGGAACGGGTGTTCTGCTGGACTTTTGTTAGTACTGGTGTGACCGGTCTGAATTTCGCGCGGGGTTGCTCATAACGTTAATTCTACTAATTCCCGCAGATTTCGCGCTCTCATCTGAAGGGCACACACACATACCGTAATAAAGCCGCCTCTGACATACAAGTGCAAAAATGAGCTCCTTTTTCCAGTTTATCAATAGTCAAATACACTCAAAAATGTCTCAATGCCCATCTTGGTGAGTTTTAACGTAAACACAGTCGTAACCGGCTCACAGGAACAGCGTTTGGATATGCGTGCATCAGGTCTTAAAGGGACAGAAGTTATTTATTATTCAACTACAAAAAGACAAACGATCACTTACGATCACTTACGGCTATACAGCTGAATAAAATTAGGCTGCATTATTTTGCTGTTTAACACTGTAAAGCTGCTTTGAAACAATCTACATTGTTAAAAGCGCTATATAAATAAAGTTGACTTGACTTGACTTGACTACGAGCACACATATTCTGAATGCCTTCGGCAGAATTCAAATGAGCCATTTTAATGTAGATTAATAAAGTTAACCTATGCCCACCACTAATATATATATATATATATATATATATATATATATATATATATATATATATATATATATATATATATATATACACACACACATACACACACAGAGATAACTCTATATGAAAATGCCGGAAAATTAAAATTAAAGGCATCCTAGGAGCTACGATTGCAAAAGTTCAAATCTGATTATATTAGGGGTGTATTTGCACAAAGGAAGGGATAGAAGTGCTCTTTGTCTGTGTAATGTATGGGAACAGAGCAGGATCTTATAATTATAGAGCAGGGTTCGGCCTTTGATGGACAGGTGCAATCCCAGTGTTCATTCGGCCGCGGGCAGTGGCCACTGAGTCCTCCTCTATCCTAGCTTGCCTTGCCCTTTGCTTTTTGCAGGCTAAATGGCAGCTATAAACATGGCAAGCCATCAAAACAATGACAAAGCAATTGACAAATGCAGACCTCTCTCTGTGTAATGTGCTGCGCCAGAGAGGCAAGATAATCAAAACATCACACAAAGACCTTTGTCTGTGTGTGTGTGTGTGTGTGTGTGTGTGTGTGTGTGTGTGTGTGTGTGTGTGTTTGTCAACCAGAACAAGCTTCTCTGAAATGTGTCTAGGGTTACAAAGGTGTTTAGGTGTGTTTCCCAAAAGCATCGTTAGCAAACTATGATCGCAAGTTCGGCTGAATTGTGTTGGTAATGACGGAACCCGCTTTGAGAAACTAAAGCTAGATTTTGTGTACGCACAAACAAATTCTGATTTATAAAACCATGTGTACGGCAGAACCTGAGCAAAAATCCCTTTATAAATCACTTTAAATCTCTTGACAAGTTAAAAGGCACAAATTAAATTTGTATATATTCTAAATGAAAGATATAGATTGTACTGAATGTCAGCGTGCTTATTGTTAAGGATTAATTATGTCCACGTCATGCAAACAAGAAACTATGCTTCACAGGTCGAGAGCTGTCGTTCCAACCACTCAACTTTGCGATGCTGCTAGTGTAACCCCTCCTGTTCGAACCTGCCCACTCCAAGCGGGACTCGAACCGGGTCCACCAGCATGAGAGTCGGATGCTTTAACAAGGAGGCTAAAGGCTGCAACCTCTAGCGTCAGTTGCTAGAGCTTCTCTTGAGATCAGAGGAGTCAGGTTCACTCGCACAGCGACTACTAGCTGGCCTCCGTTACACTTGCGAATGTTCATTGGAACTATGGTTTTGGGAAACACAACCTGTTTTGGGAAACACAACCTGTACGATGAGACTGCCTACAGGGAGGAGATCCAGCACCTGGCCACATGGTGCACTGATAATAACCTGCTCCTCAACACCACCAAAACGAAGGAGCTCATCGTGGACTTCAGGAAGGAGTCAAGAGGCACACACGACACCATCCACATCAATGGAATGGCTGTTGAGCGTGTCTCCAGTTTCAAGTTCCTGGGGATCCACATCTCGGCGGACATGTCGTGGACGACCAACACCTCCAGCCTGGTCAAGAAGGCTCACCAGCGCCTCTTCTTCCTGAGGACACTGAGGAAGAATCAGCTCTCCTCGGCTATCCTGGTGAACTTCTACCGCTGCGCAATAGAAAGCATCCTGACCAACTGTGTGGCAGTATGGTATGGGAGCTGCTCTGTTGCGGAGCGCAAGGCACTGCAGCGGGTGGTGAAAACTGCCCAGCGCATCACAGGGACTCCACTACCTGCCATCGAGCACATCCAGAGGAAACGCTGTCTGCATCGAGCTCGCAGCATCCTCAAGGACTCCTCTCACCCAGCCCACAGACTGTTTTCTCTCCTGCCCTCCGGCAGGCGTTTCAGGATCCTCCGGACCAGGACCAGCAGACTAAAGAACAGTTTTTTCCCCAGAGCTGTCTCTTTACTGAACTCAAACCCCCGTTGATCCACTTCCCTCATATACTGCTAACTCTCCTACCTCACATCTACATTCACTTTGTTATTTGCACTACTGACTGTTTATTACAGTAACAACTGTTTACTTATGCATTTTGCACCACCATATCTTAACTGGAATATGCTCATTTGCACTGCCGACTGTATTTACAGTAACCATGTTTACATTTGCATTTTGCACCGTACTTCTAACTGCAATATGCAACCACTTTCCACTGCACTTTTACACTTTCTTTCGGATAGCTCTGTCCATAATTTATTGCACTACCTTAATCCACTGCTATATTCCTCATATTAGCCTAACATATTATTGTATACCTCTATCTGTAAAATTCTGTTCAAAGTAATAGCCATCTGTATATTATATTCATAGTACATATTCACCTGTACATTCTGTTTACATTCTGTTTATAGTAATAGCCATCTGTATATTTATATTTATTCACTGTATATATTCATCTGTAAATTCAGTTCTGTTTATAGTAATAACCATCTCTCTACTTATACATATTTATATATATATTCAGTACATTTTTATGCCCTGCACTTACGCAACCATTGTATATATCCTGCACTTGCTGCTATTGCACTTCTGGTTAGACCTAAACTGCATTTCGTTGCCTTGTACTTGTACTTGTGTAATGACAATAAAGTTGAATCTAATCTAATCTAATCTAATCTGTTGAACTGTGCTGATAATGACTGAACTTGCAACCATAGTTGGCCAACGATGCTTTTGGGAAACACTCCCCTGTGTAGTTTAGTGCGTTACAGTAGCTAATGTTTTCTGATTAGTTTCAGCATTCTGCTATTCTGTTGCTAAAGCATCCTGTCTGGTTTTAGTCAGGTTTTTACTGTATTGCTATGTGGTTGATAAAGTGTTATGGGTGGTCTTAGCATTTTACTATGCAGTTGAAAAAGTTCAGTACAATGTAATACATCCCAGCAGCACAAACAGCGCAGTTAGAAGTTTAATACTTAGCATTAGATCAAATCATTAAATGCTAAATATGAGCAAAGAGCAAAACTATTAAATTATTCTCCTCCTATCCGGGTATTCCTGCAGACGTAGACACAAACTTCCTGCGAAAGGTCCCTCTTCCTCCGTTCCAGAGGTATTACATTTCTGCTCATCTAATCTCTGTCACGCACAATAAGACCCACAGCAGATAGGGGCTACATTTCTCGCTGCTCCCATTCACGCCGGTCCCTTATCTGGCCGCAAACACATTTCAGCAGTAAGTAGACCTGGCCTGCTGATTCCGGGCTTCTGTTGGCTTTAGCCGAGCTTAGACGATCCGACATCTACCAAGTTTCCACTACCCCTAACACACACGCAAACCACACACAGACACAAAAAGAGTATTTACCCAAGGCTGTGTCAGGAGTTATTAAACTTTAATCTGGGTAAGAAGAGCATATTCCTGCAATGAATTATAGATGACACAGGTTACAGTCCCCGCGTGACCCCTGCTTCCCCCCACAAAGATCAAATGCGGCAGCTTTTTTAATAAACTGTATTATAAGCCGAGCACCAGGGCCACTGCCAGCCAAGATGGAATTTCAAATAATAGAAAAAGAATTTGGGGTCCTGAGATGGAGAGACTATAAGCCTAAAGTAAATTATGGTTGCCGGTGTCTGGGTATTAATACCTGTCCGTGTGTGTGTGTTTGACCATATTTACTGGATTGCCCGAGTTTCAGTTGCACATTATTTCTTGAGTGTTGAAGATGATATGGTCCACGTCTGGTCACTATATGTGTGTAAGCGTATTTGTGCGAGTGTATCAGGCGAAAAAAATCAGACATTCTGTGGTCCTGGCTGGATCCCGTCTGCTCGATGGCATCTTAGCCAGAGTCTCAAGCTGCCATTTTGATTAGTTTGGCTTTTAACGCCCACTTGGGCTTCTGTTGTAGTTCATTAACAGAACTGTCCTTGTCCATCCTAAAAATCCCTAACATATTTCTCAAAGACAGCTGAGACTGAAAGAGCAAGACAAACATACGGTACTTTTATTCCTCATTAAAAATCAAATAATAAACAAATTATAAATAACAACAAAATACAAACTGGTCGATTAATTTCAGGCTGTGTGTACTCTGGTTAATAACTTTCTCATAACATTAACATTTAATCATTCAGCAGATGCTTTCATCCGAAACTACTTACAAGTGAGAAAAAAGCCAGGACAGGAGCCAAAAAATATTAGCAATGCCGCAATACCCAATTTCAAGAGTAAATCGGAGTAGTACAAACTGCTGAAAAGATGTTTTAATGGTTTATCAATACAAGAAGTATGGATAAAATAAGTCATAACACTGAAATATGATCCTGCGTGGCCTCACAAACGACAACGCAGAAAATACTGCCAATTATTTATGCATCGCTTTGAAATACTTGATTATGATTGGTCAATCGTGGAATTGATCAATCATGAAGTCCTTCATTCATCTATATTTAATTGTTGTCTTCCGGCATCACTGTGTCTCTCACTTTTCATATACCAATACAATATAGCTAACAAGTCATCCAACTCAAAACGGTTAACATCTGTAGTAAAAAAAAGCCTTTGAGACCTTTGATTTAAATTGTAGCATAAACCTTTTGATAGACTGATAGAAACATAAGCAAGAAAATTAACCTATCGCTTGGAAGAACAAGGAACCAACAAATGCTAGAGAACTATAGAGGAAGACCTGATACTTTGAAACTACATTTGTTATCGGATTAATATTTCATGTCCACATACAAGTATGTATGAAGTAAGCGGAATGATGTGCAATCAGCCAGTCTTTATTGCAAACATAAATAGCCCCCTGTGCACAAAAAGCCATTTAGCAACTGCTAAAAAAGTCTGTTTTATGAAGAGTGTTGTAGATTTCCAAAGCATTAAAATGGCTTATTCTCATATACTCTATGCCTCACAGTGATGTCATCTTCCCTACAGTCATTCTCGCCGGTGAGAACAATCCATCGCAAATATAAGCCATGTGAAAAATTATCACCAGTGGCTCTCGAATGCGTTCCACATTGAGGATTTTTTTTTTCCAGCAGGTTTGGAAGAATAGACTTCCAGAAAATCTACTGCAAATTGCTCTTTGATGAGAATGTCAGCTGGCCTGAGCAATGGCATGACGCTCGACCCGCAGTCCGGCACACGGCCATAAAAAGGCCAGGAAACAGAGACATAGGGAGAAGTGTGACGCCGTAAGTCTTCATGACGCTAACTAGGCACAGGTCACCGTGTGCTGTTAAGAGAGTCACATTCCTCTTCCTGTTTAGGATGAGGAATGACATGAGGGGAATGTAGTTCGCTTTTGTGGGATTTAAAATTCTTGGATGGAAAATGGGCAAGAAAATGTGCCGGCTAGCCAAAGTGACTCCTTAAACAACCGATCTGGGTCTTGTAGGCTTGCCGGAAGTGTAGGCTACGTCTACACTTATCCTGATACATTTTAAAACACATCATTTTCTCACATTTTGGCCCACACTGAGACAGCATTTTTGACCAGCGAAAATTGGGTTCCTTGAAAATGTGTGGACTGTAAAAGTTGAGGTATTCGAAAACTATGACACATTTAGTCATTTGGCACATGTTTATTATGGTATCTTTATCTGGTGTGTCGCTAAAGATGTTACTTTGTAAAATCTTCATGCAAAGATGACAATTTACTCACAATTGTTGTCCTGTGTTTAATGCCTGCTACAGACCTAAGATCATTACACATCACACTGTACAACATGGATCTAATAAACATGGGTATGACATGTATGTAGGCGATGATGACACCTATTGAATCATAGGCTACGACGCAAGTTAGTATAGAAGAGTAAACATCATCAGCATGTGCTAGTGGTAAACCAATAGAGCAAGATGAATCAAACTTTGGCAATTGTGCGATTTATTTGGGCTGAGAAAAAGAGGAGGAAGCGATAGAGGAGAATATGGACGCGGTCATGCCTAGGGAAAAGATGCCAACTTTGCAAATGGATCTTGAGGTAAGTAGTTTTAAGTTTTAGCGTCATGTCGCATTGATCAATACGCCATTTCATGTTGCACTTTAATTGGCTAGTCAGTAGACGTAGCTTCTAGCAGCAAACACTAAGAGATGATCATGTTAAATTTCTGAGACCGTAACAACGGCCATCTTTGAACCGCTCTCACTATACAAAGTAGGGCCACCGTTTAGGAGCAACAACCACAGAATCTTTCACGGAATCATCTTTTACCTGGGACAACCCAACATTGTCCTCCAGTACCAGGGTTGAGAAACAGACCATACTGTACATAGAATGGTGATTGACTGTTAATAAGTTATTTCACAATAGCCAATGAGAGAAGTGAATTAGAGCACTTTTGAAATTGCGACAGCGAAACAAGAACTGCTGAGATGCTGCATACATGTTTACAGCTGTTTCCAGATTACGTGAGGTGCTCCTTCTGGCATGATAATCTTAGTAATATTTTCTAGTGTGTGATGCGCTACAATTTTCAAATATTGCAGTGTGTGCATGTTTGAGATTTGAAAGAAGAAAATCTGTGAAGATTCTCCTTGTGTCTGTGATGCAACCAGATTTCACAATCGGTTATGGTTTAAAAACTCCTGTAGCCTGAGCCCGGCTTAAGTGGTGGGATATTTTGCGATAAAATTATTGTGCCGGAAGAATAGCTTTATTATGTAACTTTAATATGTCTGGCCTCTCGATATCACCTATTTTATAACTTTTTACTAGGGATGACCCTAACGGTTCTCAAGGATCGTATAGAATAGTGATGGGGACACTATACTGTCAAAGAGCACAGTCCTTTGGATGAGACGTTAAACCGAGGTCCTGACTCTCTGTGGTCATAAAAAATCCCAGGATGTCCTTTGGAAAAAGAGTAGGGGTGTAACCCCGGCATCCTGGCCAAATTTGCCCATTGGCCCCTGTCCATCATGGCCTCCTAATAATCCCCATATACCAACTGGCCTCAACACTCGGTCTCCTTTCCATCAATCAGCTGGTGTGTGGTGGGCGTTCTGGCGAAATATGGCTGCCGTTGGTGATGGTTGATGAGATTCCTCCCTTCAACTGTATAATTCTCTTTATTATTATCGTTATCGGGGCTGATTAAGCATTTATTTAACTGATTAGTATCGACTATCCTAATCCTGATCCTTTACTTTAAGTCAGCTGTCATGCAGTAGGTGGTGATAAGCACTTTTAAAGGGCACCTATTATGCCCCTTTTTACAAGATGTAATATAAGTCTCAGGTGTCCCCAGAGTCTGTCTGTGAAATTTCAGATCAAAATTCCTGACAGATCATTTAATATAACATTTTGAAAATGCAAATTTTTGGGGTTGAGAAAAATTAGCTGTTTTCTGTGTGTCTCCATTAAATGCAAATGAGCTGCTGCTGCCGGACCCAGAGGGCGGAGCCTTCACAGCTCGTGAACACCAGTGAACACGCAAATGAAAACTGAAACATGATCTGTTTGTTTTCATGATCATCTCTAAGCAGTGTAATATACAGTAGCTACTGCTATATCTGCTATTAATATGAATCAAACAATAAAAGATAAACAGAAAATCACTCACTGCTTTGACTGAATGAACTTTAGTAGCTTTTTTAATAACAAATTTCTTATTTGAATGCTGCTGTTAATGCTCTGGCGAGGAGATAAACGGCTCTCTGAGGGCGGGGTCTTTGCTAATACGGCAGTGTCCATCAACACTCGTGGGCGGGGCCTGTGAAATGTGACGTCACTTTACCAGGAATCTGCAAACGCCTTGTTCTGAGATGCTGCTTATGATTTATGGGGATTAAAAAAAAGGAGTGGGTGGATTTTTACCAATATAGGGTGGTTGTGTATACACACTGCCAACACACATTTATGTTCAAACACCATGTAAAAGTGAATTTTGCATAATAGGGGCCCTTTAAGTGAGTGTAACCTCGTTGCCATAATGCATTGCTGTGGATTGCGTCTTGCTTCAGACTTCAGACATTCTGACACTGCAAGCTTCATGCTTTCTAACCTTATCGCCACAATTGTTTTTTTTTTCTCGCAATTATTCTGCTAATTGTACATATAAAATACAAAAAGTTTATAGTCCCATGTTCATAATTGTGACCACAGTCTACAGTGTCTACCAGATGTTTTACAACAAAGCACGTTCTAGGAAAATACAAGTATCGGCATGGGACTCGGTATAGGCATACAATCAATATTCAATGACTCAGATTGGATCAGGGGCACATAAAAAAAATGATCAGACATCGCGTAAGCACTTTTGATAATTTTCACAAAATTTTCATGGCCCCCAGAATATTGTGTTGTTTAAATATCTGAACATGTAATATACCAAAATATAAGAACAGACCCTCTGCTTATTCTAGCTTCATGCATTCTTTTTTATCAACACTTAAATATGGGTACATTTCATAAAAAAGCAACATTTTGAGCAAAAAGCTGAGGAAATCACGTTTTGTCAAAGACTACATCCAGATGGGATTTAGAGTGATGGTCAGGAGTAAATCGAGTCCATCAACACCCCCAAAGCTTGCACAGTCCTGTAGCTTGTCCTGTGTCAACATCTCATTCAGTAAGTTTCGATTTAGGCTGTTTAGTGTTGATGATCACGTTATTTTTCATATGTATCTGCTTACATATTCTATCGATTGTTTCTGCTTCTTCTTCGCCTGTTTTGATCAGGAGATTATGTGCTCTTTCAGAAGATGTGTAATAGTGCCCCCTCACATATAACAGTGAAAACATGGAAAGCTGGAAATTTCTGTCAATGGCAGAGAATTGTTGTCTCACAAATGACAGAAGTTTTCGTCAATGACAGGAAAAGAGTTAAGTGTCAATAAGAAACTTTTGGAAAATGCTAGTGTGGTTGGAAAGCATTAAAAAACAAGGCCTTTTTTTTGTTTTTCTCCAATCTGAAACAAGTGACTACATAGCTCTTTTGGATCAGAAATCTTGCTTTAGCACAACACCGTGAGAAGCAATCTGAAACCTACTTCAACAATTCACCTTGTATAAGACTACCTGTGGAAACTCAATCAAGCCTTTCCCGGGAAACAATATACCAATTGTTTTTACAAATATGTATTGTGAAACAGCATGATAACTTGGATTAGCATGATCAGGCCAAAACTATGTGGAAGAAAGACAGAAATTACACAGCAAGAGATGGTTTGTTGTGATGTTGTGCGCAAGGCGTGAACGTGCGTGCGTGACCTGAGGTGAGGCTAACGCAGGTGATCAGATTAGCAAGACTAGCGCTGTAGCATGCACGCCCAGCGAGAGACTGCCTGACTACAGTCATTATCTAAAGTACTTATTTCAGTACAAACTCAGCATGCTGCTTGCACAGCGGATGGTGTAATCTGCCTCTCACTATTTAGATCAAACAAAACAGGCCATTTACAGAGTTTCATGCAAGGCAGTGAGGGGGAAAAACACGTACAGAATATTGAAATTTCATAGATGTCAGGATCATTATGGCCCTACTAGAATATTTTGTGACCATATTTTGTGACCTCGGAATAACGTTGCAATGCAGCCGGAATTTTTTATAAGAAAGAAATGCAATACTTTTATTAATCAATGACACATTCAACTGATCAAAAGGCAGTAAAGACATTTATAATTTGAAATATTTTTTTTATTGTAATAATATTTCATAATATTATCAGTTTTACTGTATGTTTAATGCAATAAATACAGCCTTAGTGAGCATAAGAGACTTCTTTGAAAATTCTCACCACCCAAACATATATATATATATATATATACACACTCACTTAAAGGATTATTAGGAACACCATACTAATACTGTGTTTGACCCCCTTTCGCCTTCAGAACTGCCTTAATTCTACGTGGCATTGATTCAACAAGGTGCTGAAAGCATTCTTTAGAAATGTTGGCCCATATTGATAGGATAGCATCTTGCAGTTGATGGAGATTTGTGGGATGCACATCCAGGGCACGAAGCTCCCGTTCCACCACATCCCAAAGATGCTCTATTGGGTTGAGATCTGGTGACTGTGGGGGCCATTTTAGTACAGTGAACTCAATGTCATGTTCAAGAAACCAATTTGAAATGATTCGAGCTTTGTGACATGGTGCATTATCCTGCTGGAAGTAGCCATCAGAGGATGGGTACATGGTGGTCATAAAGGGATGGACATGGTCAGAAACAATGCTCAGGTAGGCCGTGGCATTTAAACAATGCCCAATTGGCACTAAGGGGCCTAAAGTGTGCCTAGAAAACATCCCCCACACCATTACACCACCACTACCAGCCTGCACAGTGGTAACAAGGCATGATGGATCCATGTTCTCATTCTGTTTACGCCAAATTCTGACTCTACCATCTGAATGTCTCAACAGAAATCGAGACTCATCAGACCAGGCAACATTTTTCCAGTCTTCAACTGTCCAATTTTGGTGAGCTTGTGCAAATTGTAGCCTCTTTTTCCTATTTGTAGTGGAGATGAGTGATACCCAGTGGGGTCTTCTGCTGTTGTAGCCCATCCGCCTCAAGGTTGTGCGTGTTGTGGCTTCACAAATGCTTTGCTGCATACCTTGGATGTAACGAGTGGTTATTTCAGTCAAAGTTGCACTTCTATCAGCTTGAATCAGTCGGCCCATTCTCCTCTGAGCATCTAGCTCGTCTAGCATCAACAAGGCATTTTCGCCCACAGGACTGCCGCATACTGGATGTTTTTCCCTTTTCACACCATTCTTTGTAAACCCTAGAAATGGTTGTGCGTGAAAATCCCAGTAACTGAGCAGATTGTGAAATACTCAGACCGGCCCGTCTGGCACCAACAACCATGCCACGCTCAAAATTTCTTAAATCACCTTTCTTTCCCATTCTGACATTCAGTTTGGAGTTCAGGAGATTGTCTTGACCAGGACCACACCCCTAAATGCATTGAAGAAACTGCCATGTGATTGGTTGATTAGATAATTGCATTAATGAGAAATTGAACAGGTGTTCCTAATAATCCTTTAGGTGAGTGTATATAAACAGATAATTTAAGGAAAAACATCCAGTATGCGGCAGTCCTGTGGGCGAAAATGCCTTGTTGATGCTAGAGGTCAGAGGAGAATTAGTTGTTGCAGTTGTTGCAGCCTTTATTTTCTTAGTTGTTGCAGCCTTTATTTTCTAGTTAGCCTCTTGAAATGAGCTCCAAAAATAGAATCTAACTGTAACTGACTAATAGCAAGTTAACCGCCCAAGCACTCCATAGTAGTAGTATGGCCCATTTGCTTTGATTCTGACATCTCTTTGAAACTGGGCTTGGGTCTCAGGAACAGAGAAGGTCCTGACCCAAAGTCTTGCACAGTAAAGCCAACACAACCAGAGCGGCAGTAATTGGTTCAGATGGAAGACCCGTGAGTATATGAAAGACTATGATCTACGGGGTCAGTCTATACCTCTCCCAACAGCCCCTTCTGAAAAACATCCACCCATCGCAACGAGTCATTATGGGAACTCCTCCGGCCCAAGCAACCATGACCTCCTTCCTGTTCAATTCATCACACTGGTCAGCAAGTCATTACAGTAACCACTCCTCCAAAGCCAGGATGGATCGTGCAAGGATTAGCTGGCTAACATAAGAAGCAGGTCCAAAATTGTGAAGCTAACCAATTCCTTTGATTCCATGAGCATTCAAGACACAGAGCGTCCAAACAGTGAGTTCAGGAAGGGAAAATTGAAAGATGCAGCTAGGCAACACATTCATTTCACGTCACATTAGCAGACAGGAGAGAGTCGTTTATCAAAACAGCCGTATGAAAGATAGCACGAGATACGTCGCTTCATTTATAGCGTGAGGAAAGACGTACAGCGCTGTTAGTGTTGGTTTAAGAGCAAAAACCGAAACACTGTGGGCTTAGCTATAATTCTTAACGGCATTTGCATACTGAATGTTTGACAGAAACAAATCTTTCTCCACAGAGAGAGAAATTACGGCTGCTCTGTGAATTAGAAGCGGGCACAGCTAACCATTGACAAGGCTGTCCACGTCTCTACGGCGTTTGGATTTATTACTACGCGGCAGACCACATCATAACTGATGCTTTCAATTCGCAAAGGGTCACTAAGGAATTTACAAGGTGGGGAATGCTAATAGGATGAGAGCTGGATCTAGAGACGGATCATCAGGAATCTGTAACAAATCTAATAACAATTTAACTAGAAAATGAGTTCTCCAATTCTGCTGCTTTCAGCAGAAACGAGGGACGGCGGGACAGTGGGAAGGAAGCCCAGGATTGTCCTAACAGTTAACCCAAATATATTGTAGAGAATATTCAAAAATATTCTCTTTTTGTTTTCCATTAGAAAAATAAGAGCATGTAGGTTTGGGACAAAATGATTGACAGAACTTTAATTTTTACACTTTCTGAATTTCCATTCAAACTAAATTATTAAATAAAAAAATAATTAATTTGTATATATATATATATATATATATATATATATATATATATATATATATATATATATATATATATATATATATATATATATATATATATATATATATATATATATATATATATATATATAAATTATTGGTATATAATATTTAATAATAATAATAATATTATGAGGAAATGTTTTATTAGATTTTTTTGTCACTATGAAACAAGTTGCATTAAGATTATTTAATATTATTATTAATACATAATACTTGTAATTAATCCATAATACATAGTAAACCATTTTGATGATGATGATGGTGATATTACAACCACAAAAATAATACTAATTATTATTTAAAACATACTTCTACTACTACTACTACAACTACTACTACTACTACTACTACTACTACTACTACTACTACTACTAATAATAATAATAATAAAAGTAAGTAGTAGTACCACTACAAGTAGTAAGACTTATTGTGGGGACTATGAAACGTTGTTGTATGGAAACACATTGATTCTTCAAAATTCCCTCTTGTTGTTTTTTTTTATCTTGGGTCAACTATTCATAAGATTTATTTAGTAAATGGATAATTATGTTTATTATTTCATTCATAAATAATTCCTGCTGGCTGCCCAGGATGTGCCCAGTCAATAAATCTTCTGAGAGCAATAACGCAGCATGTAATGGCGACCACACACACACACACACACACACACACACACACACACACACACACACACACACACACACACACACACACACACACACACACACACACACACACACACACACACACACACACACACACACACACACACACACACACACACACACACACACACACACACACACACATATATATTTAAATATATATGAAAGCTGCAATGATCTTAGCTTATGAGGTCATCACACCAGCCTCTGGCGCATTGCTTAGCCACATTACCAAAAACACGGCCAGCCTCAAATGTCATTATGCCATCATTACCAGCCAAGGCCTTGGCCTGCATCTCAAATTGTTCATTTAGCCGATATTCCCAGCCAAAGATTAGCCCCCAATATCAGCGGCAGCCCTCCTGGAGATGTGGGGGCAGGGTGATTTGACCCTTAGTATTGGCAACCAATGGCTAAATTAAACAGAGGCAAAAAAGAGCAGGGATCACATGCTACCCCCGGCATCAAGACAATCCGAGCGTGCTGGGAGCTTGTTTGTGGTAATAGCGGCATAAGCATTCAGGAATGACCACAGATCAGAGGAGAAAATGTGTCTTACCTTAATGATGGCACATCACAGAAAGGAAAGCCGAGGGAGAAGAAGAGAGAGGAGATGATTAGATTATTTTTGCATATTGTGGAGGTCACGTCGTGCCACTATAATGTCATGATATAGTCATCAGAAAACAAATCTGACTCCATCACAAACCCAATGAAATAGCAGGCTGCAGACTCCATCAAAATTAGTCCTCATTTCTTCCTCATTGGAAGAGCATGTCCTTTTAGAGTATGGGAATAACATCTCACAGACGTTAAGAGTCAAATAGATCACAAACTCATAAGAATCCATTATGAAGTCATTATAAGAACAAGACTGCTGAAAGAGTAGGGAGAGCGGGGTAAGCTGTGCCATGTCAAGGTGTAAGTTGTATCACTGAGGCATATGTTAATATTTTGCTTGTATTTATTTTTTTATTTATTCATTTCATTTTTATTTACAATATAAAATCTATATGTGATAATAATAATAATAATAATAATAATAATAATCATAAAGAAAAATTCTGGTAAATATGAAAAATAAAAGTGAAATAATATATTTCACTATTATTTATTTCTATATTTTCAACAACAATAATAACAGTGAAAATAAAATAAATAAATGTGAAACATAATAATAATAATATTAATATTAATAATAATAATAATAATAATAATAATAATAATAATAATAATAATAATAATAATAATAATAATAATAATAGCAACCGGATTGTTTAATACAAAAGCCGAAAAAATTTACATGTATCAAATTATAAAACATATTTATATTTACACTATATAATTAATAATAAGATGAATAAAAAGAAGAATGATTAATTCTTATATGTTAAATGTTAAATTAATATATTTAACTTATTTAAATTTATATTATTATTATTATTAATAATAAAAAGAATGAAATACAAGTGAAATATAATAATAATAATCATCATCATAATCATAATCATAAAGAACAATAATAACGGTAAATATTAAAAATAAAATTGAAATATGAATAAATTTCACTATGATTTATTTATTTATTTTCATCATCAACAACAACAACAATAATAATAGCAACCAAAATGTTTCATTAAGCTAAAGCCTAGAAAAATACATGTATTAAAATATATAATTTTATTTACAATATAAAATTAATAATAATTTTATAAATTTATAAAAATAAGAAGACGAAGACGAAGAAGAAAAATATGATTAATAAATGTTAAATTAATATATTTTACTTTTATTTATTTTCATATTTATAACAACACCACCACCACCACCACCCACCAACAACAACAACAATAATAATAATAATAATAATAATAATAATAATAATAATAACAAGAACAACATCAGTAATAATAATAATAATAATAATAATAATAATAATAATAGCAAAGAAAATGTTTAACTAAACATGCAAAAAAGTTGTCCAAAATAAGTCTCTTAATCATAGGCAGCTGTATATGATGAATCACATTTAGGCTACTAAACATAAGGTCATGTGACAAATGTTATGCGGAGTACACTTTTTGCCCTGTCCTGCCCTAACTACCATATCCACCCATGCAGCGCTGTAACTGGTGGATTCAGAAACTAATAACATCTACTTGACAACATGTCATTGATTATTCTGTAAATCAGCCTCTGATGTTTGACTAGCAAAGACACCATCAAACATCAAACTCTGAAGCGTGCAGCACCTTAAAGCCCTATCGGACGAAAAAAATGGGCGATGCAACAATGCAACAAAAAAACATCCATCTTTTCCTCATTCCCAGCTGATTACGTTTCCATTTTTATGGCTCCCAACAATCTGTTAGCGGGAGTGCGTTGGCTCTAATGAGATGCCATTTGATTTAGAGCCCTGAGAGTAACAGGCAGTGGTCGCGGGGCGAAGCGTCGTCCCTCGGTGCCTCGACACCCCGACTGCCAATAGAAATCAATGCAGTCAATACAGTTATTAATACAGTCCCGCACCGCGAGAGCGGGCGGACGAGACGGATGACATTAAGCCAGATTGATCCAAAGGGAAATGGATTTCATAAAGCGCTTGAATGAAGTCATTATACAAGGGACAATGGGGCCCCATTTACAAGCCAGAGTATGGGCATTTGTTTCGTTCGACAGCACTCGGCGATATCTCAGCAAATCGCCCGGCACACTCGGCTAGCAACAACACCTGACTCATCAAACGACAGCGTTTAAGATAAAACCAAATGGAACGGCGGTGAATGGAAGCGGTGCTTGCATATGACTTATTGTCTGGATAAGCGAGAGCTTACTCAATAGATTGTTTCAATGTGCACCGACGAAGTACCAATAGGAGGTACACAAGTATCAATGTGCAAAGCACATCAAAGTTAGAAAGACAATGGACGTCAATATCTGCAAAGGGTTTGGGGACCGAACAATGCGAGCATGTTTCAACTAGCCATGTAATTAACACTAGAGCACTGGGATCCCAGCCTGCCTTTGTACAAGATTAAATACATGCCACAAATGCCCATTGTTCTTATACTGTATGTACTTGCACAAGAGAAGTTCATTTCTCACAGTGCTCATTGCCCAGTGAAATGTCACCGTCTTACATTCGGATACTAATGAAACAAGACCGTAAACAGCTCGCAGGCACGGAGGAAAGGACGAATGCGGCTTGATTTAGCCACTGACAAAAGCTCATATTTATATAATGAGAAGAATAGTGAAACATTATGCATGAAGAGTCCAAACAAGCACTAAAAAAACTATTGCTTTGTCTCGCGCCATTTGGGACTGGACCAGGTCACTTCCTCCGGGGTACTTCCGTCACAAATGAATATTCATTGTAACATAAAGAGCCGATGCAAAATGCAATCAACTATATACAAGGATATATATGCATGTGTGTGTTTGTCTGTAGGTTGTGGGGCTGTTTAACTAACCTCCAAGAATAAGAAGGGTCAGCCATCCAATAAGGGCTGCCTATTGCCATTAAATCGCATTGAGCTTTATTGAGTATACAACCATATTACCATGAGCTCACCAATATTGCACACAAGGGGAACCAGCTGGCCTAAAAATGATTTTTTTCCCCCACAATTGTAATATCTTCTATGGCTTTGGGATTTATTTTGGGAGTGCAAAACTAATTTAGCATCATGTATTAAACATGCAGAATGCAGAATATCAATTCACTATATTGTGCCGCTTTTGGAATTTCAGAAATGCGAATTACTGGACTCTGAATAGACCAGTGAGTGAGATTTGTACCTGTTCAAAACCAAATCTCTCATATAATATCCATGTATCCAGGTGCAGAAAATATATTTTAGAAAGTAGTCCACAATGAAAACTAAGGATATCTGAGAACACCACAAATCTTTTAACCAATTTCTGAAATGCAGATATGTAATTGGTAACATCCATTTAAAAAACAAACAAACTATAAAACAAATAATAATTTGAAGCTTTGAAAATATGAATACACACAAACAACAACAATAATATCTGAATAGCTGAAAAAAAAAATCTTTACAAACATTTACTAACAATACATAACTAACTAGCAATGCAATAAACTTTAACTGAGAATAAAAACGCAACAAGCAATACATTTGTTACCATATTTGATAACACTTTAGAATATTGTGTAACACATTCGTTTAGGGTCCTATTCTCACTATTGTACGGTGTTGCCTCCAGGCAAAATAATCTATTTTAGTTTATTTTTTAATAAAATGAGACAAACATTTATTGGTCAAACCTATCTCATGGGAAAATAACTCAAATATGAATTAATGAAAGTGCAAAAAAAGTGGTCATATGACCCACAGTTTGTGTCCTGTTTCAGCACATGGCTCCATATTTTCTCCAATGAAAAGTGCATCAAATGTTTTAGAGGACATAACAAAAAACTGTAAGTTGCCTTAAGGCAACATTGTACCATAATGGAATTGCATGAGGCCATACCAGGCATACTAGGTTGGATAAATAGTTTTTTTTTTAAATCTAAATATATGATATGATTTTGTAATGCACTTATCAGTTCAAAAAGGTATAAAACAACTGCCAGTTGATGAAGGTGAGGGATGAGGTGTCATACTGTGGTGAGAAAGATGAGGTAATAGTGAGATATTATATTAGTACAATAGAAATACTGGACCCACTTTATATTAGGTGGCCTTAACTACTATGTACTAACATTTTAATTAATCATTTGATACAATGCACTTATTGTGTACATACATGTTTTTACAATGTACTTACATTTAAAAAAATACTTGCATGTAATTACATCTGTAATTAATTTATGTAGTTACATTTGTAATTACACAGTTGACACTTCCCTTACACCTAACCCTACCCTTAAACGTACCCACACCACCACACCTGTCCCTAACCCTACCCGTATCCCACCTCAATATCAGCAAAGGTGTTTTGCAATACAATTTGAACACAGTAAGTACATTGTGCTTATTTTTTGATGCAAGTACATAGTAGTTAAAGACACCTAATATAAAGTGGGGCCGAAATACTTGTGTTCCACAATAATACAATGTTGCTTGAGAGCAACAGCTGGATTTTAAATGTTACTTTTTATTAAATATGAAATGTGTAACATATTAAAAATTGTTTGTTCACATGTCTGGTTAAAGAAACTGATGTTTTCAATAAATGTATTTCCTTTTTCTACATAAAAATGTCAAATGTTTCAATTTGTCCATTGTGGTAGAATGTTGCCTTGAGACAAATTAAATTAATTAAAAATGTATAAAAATGTTTATTGATATTGTAATAGTGTCCCAACACCTTGATTTAGTTTTTTCTCATTGATATATTGCATAGGGAGGCAACTAGGGTTAACTAGTTGCACATTTCTAGGATATTGGCTGCTTATTAGTACTTATAAAGCACATATTAATGCCTTATTCTGCATGAATTTAACTTAAACTTAAATGCTACAAAAGCGACCTTACTTACTATTAAAGGGATAGTTCACCCAAAAATGAAAATTCTGTCATCATTTATTCACCCTAAAGTTGTTCCAAACCTGTATGAGTTTCTTTGTTCTGCTGAACACAAAAGAATGTTTGTAACCAAGCAGATAGAGCAACCATTGACTACCATAGTAGGGAAAAAAATACTATGGTAGTCAATGGTTGCTTCATCTGCCTTGTCACAAACATTCTTCACTCTATCTTCTTATGTGTTCAGTAGAACAAAGAAATTCATACAGGTTTGGAACAACTTGAGGGTGAATAAATGATGACAGAATTTTCATTTTTGGGTGAACTATCCCTTTAATAAGAAGTACCTAGGAGTTTATTGAGGCTAAATGTGTAGTTAATAGTGAGCATTGGGCTCTAATCTAAAGTGTGAACCAATATTGTTCCATCATTAATGAACAGCTACACAGAAACAAATGGGTAATGCAATTTTAACATTTAAGTAACTACATACATCCCATACATACTAAGAACTACTAGTATATACTGTACAGGTTCATTATTAATAACGTACAATATAAAATTAATTCTAAAATAAATATCATGGTAACCCACTAGTAATGACTCAAGTATTACCAAATTCTTCAGAAGGAACTACTAATTTAATACAAAAGTTGTAAACGTTCATTACAGAAGAGTTGCATTTTTGAAAAGTGTAGATTCAGGACAACATTGATGGCATCATGTACAGTAATTGACCCACACGGTGTACTGTAAAGATTTTTTAAAGAAAATATAATAAAAGCATTATGAGCTTATATGAAAATGTACACATTTTTGCCAAAAAAAGAATGGAACCACACTCAAAGTTCACTGGTTGTACTGAAGCTGCGACAAATGCATTTTTAGGCTAGATCATAAATCCATTAAAAGTGAAGCCAAGAATCCTACACTGATCGTCAACATAAAAAAAGCCTTTAGCCTGAGTGCCACACTGTTTACGGTGCCAGTCCATGCCCCGAGGCTCAGTGGCACCCTATGCTAACGTTCTGTTACTCTCTATCAGAATTTGATCCCTTTTTTGACTTATCGCATACCCTTCCACTTCAAAAGAGCGTTTGAAGTGCACATGGGCCACTTTGAAGCCCCCGCGTAAGCACGCACGACAGCCTCCAGTGCCCCACAGTCCTCTGTGATGTGTCATTAAGCTGTTCAGTTCCAATTTGAAGGCTAGATTAGCAAGCAGACGTGTTAATGTCCGGCCATGAGAGACCAAACACAGCCTCGGAAAGCTGGGTTTATCTTATAAAAACGTAATGTAACTGGATTAAATTCCATTCTGACTCATGCAAACAGTAAAGCTGGCATGCAAACTTGTATAAAACTTTCTTTGTGAGTTTAGATTCTGATATTTTGCACTATAAAACCTCCCCTCTTATGACTCTTATGATCAACAAGGCTGCATATTTGATCAAAAATAGAGTAAAATCTGTTTTTTTTTTCATTTATATTATTACCATTATTACCATTTGAATTTTTTTAATATATTTTAAAATGTAATTTATTCCTGTGCTTAAAGGATTAGTTCACTTTTAAATAAACTGTTGCTGAAATTTTACTCATGTCTTTCTTTCTGCAGTCGAAAAGAAATTAAGGTTTTTGATGAAAACATTCCAGGATTTTTCTCCATATAATGGACTTCAATGGGCTCCAAACGGTTCAAGGTCCAAATGACAGTTTCAGTACAGCTTCAAAGGGCTTAAAACAATACCAAACGATACCAGACGATGAATAAGGGTCTTATCTAGCGAAACGATCAGTTACTGCGAGAAACCGAGCAGTATTTATTATTCCGCTAAGTGAGGTCGAAATATGAGCGTGGTCATAGATGTATACGTAGATGCCTCATTAGTGCCTGCACGGATCAATAGAATGAGCCATCTACGATCGATATATATATCTATGACCACGCTTGTATTTTTACCTCACTTTGCGGAAGTTATTCCTGAGCTCAATGATGATCACGTTCGTCTGATACGAGGTAAAATAATAGCATAAATACTGCTCGGTTTCTCACAGCAACTGATCTTTTCGCTAGATAAGACCCTTATTCATCGTCTGGTATCGTGTAAAGCCCTTTGAAGCTGTACTGAAACTGTCATTTGGACCTTGAACCGTTTGGAGCCCATTGAAGTCCATTATATGGAGAACAATCCTGGAATATTTTCATCAAAAACCTTAATTTATTTCCGACTGCAGAATGAAAGACATGGACATCTTGGATGACATGGGGGTGAGTAAATGATCAGCAAAAGTTTATTTAAAAGTGAACTAATCCTTTAAAGCTGAATTTTCAGCATCATTACTCCAGTCTTCAGTGTCACATGATCCTTCAGAAATCATTCTAATATGATGATTTGATGCAATAAACATTTCTCATTCTTATGAAAGCTGAAATTATTTTTTAAGAAACCAGGATGCATTTTTCAGGACATTTTAATCAGATTGCATTTATTTGAAATTGATTACTGTCACTTTTGGTCAATTTAATGCATCTTTGCTAAATAAAAATAAAAAATAAGTAATTTTTTAACTATTTTCTGACCACAAACTTTTGAACAGTAGTGTACACACACACACACATACATATATATGTATATATATATATATATATATATATATATATATATATATATATATATATATATATATATATATATATATATATAGAGAGAGAGAGAGAGAGAGAGAGAGAGAGAGAGAGAGAGAGAGAGAGAGAGAGAGGCCTATATATATCCTAAGACCCTGTTAATGCACAATGGAGAGAAAATACACGTTTTTAGAAAAGCAATTGACTAGTTGAGTGGAAAGCAACAAGAAACTGAGGAGAAAAAAGAGAGAGAAATGGGATCAGGACAAGTTAATGGCCATTCAACTATTTTATTCTTAGTATTACAGCTCTATAACATTATATGAACATAAAGCGCTGCAGGGATGGATATTTTTGTAGGCCAACCCGGAAGTTCGTATCACCTGAAAGGATTTTTCCATTGCGTTATTGCAGAAACACATTTCATTCATGATAATCTTCACAAATGTTCACAACTTTTATGAATTTTGAAGAAGGAAGAAGAAGGAAAAAGACCGAATGAAGTCAAAAGCTAAACGTAGGATATAAACAAACTACACTAAGATCACATGACTTCAACGTCACCATCTCTTCAGCTTCCCACAACTCTTTCAGTCTTTATTTAAACACATTATACCTGAGGGCTTGAGTTATAATAGTTTGCAAGAGCGTGATTATATACACAACGAGACTGTGAAAGCAGACTAGAGATTAGATGAGTTTACCTGTTCAGCGCGATGGCGTTTAATGTCAAATTAAAGATATATTCACCTCTTCCACGTGCATCAGGCTAAGAGCTAATCTAACGTTGTGATTCAATACAGCATTTTCAAATTAGAGGGAAAAAATAAACTCTGACCTCAGCTCTGAATCAAAAATCTAATTATAAATCATCTTTATCTTTAGAGATATTTAAACTAAGATAAAATAGACATGGGCGATATCTCCATGCATATCTCTCCTTTTTAATAACTGTGTCCTCCTCAGGAACACTGTTAATCATTCTTTAATTAACTTGTTGACTGGGGACAGGAGCAGCCAGCCTCTTCACTCCCTCCCTCTCTCTCTTCCCCTCGAACACAGAGACACGCACAGCAGACAGACACCAAAGTTTATCTAAAGAGGTCGCTGCCTAATGATTTATACAGATGGAACAGCAAATGGCAAAACACGCACATTTACGTAAATGAAGCTTTGCGTGTACCATAGATTTTATTATTTCATACTACACTGTCAGAAAAAAAGGCACGGTGCTGTCACTGGGGCGGTACCCTAAGGTACAAAACCGAAAAGGTACTAATATGATTTGATTTGATTTGATTTGATTTATGTACCTTTAAGGTACTAATATGCACTCTTAAAGTACTGATATGTACCTTTTAAGGTACTAATATGTACCATTTAGGGGTGAGTAAGGTACAAAGATGTACCTTTTCACTTTTGTACCTTAGGGTACCGCCCCAGTGACAGCACTGTACCTTTTTTTCTGACAGTGTATATGGCTTGAGAAGATTAATCTAACATGAGTTTTATGGAATTCTTTTATGAAGCTGTCATGGTACTATAGTCTAATTTTAATGTTTCTACTTTTCATTGACACAGCAGCTTGGAATAACTTTTTACATTTTAGTCCTAAAAGATAAACTTTGCGTGATGTAATTCAAAATTCAATTTGAATACAGCACTACAGGGTGACGATTGAATCTCGTTTGAATTTGGTACGAGAGTGGCATTTTGGTGGTGCAGGATAAAAGAGTATGTTTTCACGCCACAAGCTACAGAGCTAAGCCGCTCTTGGCTAATGGAAAAGCCCATGCGTGGACTCTCTCTTTCTCCTTTAATAACTCTGCCTCACCCACACACGCAGCAGTGAGTCTCTTTTCCAGTGGTCTGATGTTTTCTCCACAGAAGTGTGCTGGACCCAGCTGGGTTAAGCTGATAAAAGAATACTCTGGAGAAGTGAAGCCATCGGACTTGAGCGATGAATATAGGCACCGAAGCGGACTACTGAGGACTGAGAAAAAAACTCTGAGTAGATAAGTTACAGAGACAACAAAAAAACACTATTTTCAGAAGAAAACAAATGTGAGTGGTCCTTGCTCATGCAAAACTATCTGCTCCTAGGTGGTGCTAGGCTATTCTAGATGGTTGCCAGGGCATTGCTATATGACTGCTATGGTGTTCAGGGAGGTTGCTTACAAGTAAATGTAAAAAGGTCCACACCCATGTGCCAAAATTGGTGGTTGTCGCTAACACAAGCCTGCTTACAAAACAGTCTAAAGGTCTCCCAGCTTGGTCAGGCTGGTTTCTTTGATGGTTTCAGAGGGGTTTTGGTCTGGCAAGGAGACCAGCTTGCAGCCCAACTAAACCATCACAACACAAGCTAGACAAGGCTGTGAGGTCATTTTAAACCAGCTAAAACCAATGTAAAATTAGATTTCCAATTAAATCAACAAGAACTGTAAACCATAGATTTAAGATGCATTAAAAATAAACCTGGCTCAACAAAGAAATGAATGCAATAGTATAGGGTTCACACGACAATGATGTACAAAAAACTAAAACGTTTTTCATTTGACTACATTGATGACAACATTGTTAAAATGACCCCTGTTCACAAAGATCCATAAAAACGACAAAAAAACGCTGTATTATTTATGGCAAGCCAGTAGTTGGCGCATCTACGCATCTATAGACTGAACACGCAAGGTGCATGTGCGTGACATCACTGTTTTCACAAATTTGTGTTTTTGTAGTTTACACCGAGACGATAATGGTGTAGTTTAAAAAAAAAAACTTGCACTTTGAAACCCGTATTCAAAACACATCTATTGAAATCTATTTGAATTATGACAACTTCTAATAAAACTATGCTTAACCAACAAACTACACAGATTTAGAGGAACTTAATTCATAGCATAAATGCAAATATTTAAGTTGATTACTCAAAAAAAGGTCCAAGTCAAGTCAAGTTAAGTTTAAAGTCTGTGAGGTCCAAGTCAAGTCAAGTCTCAAGTCTCTGAGGTCCAAGTCAAGTCAAGTTAAGTTTCAAATCTGTGAGGTCCAAGTCAAGTCAAGTCAAGTCTCTGAGGTCCAAGTCAAGTCTCAAGTCTTTGAGGTCCAAGTCAAAGTCAAGTTTCAAGTCTCTGAGGTCCAAGTCAAGTCTCAAGTCTCTGAGGTCCAAGTCAAGTCAAGTCTCAAGTCTCTGAGGTCCAAGTTAAGTCAAGTCTCAAGTCTTTGAGGTCCAAGTCCAAGTCAAGTTTCAAGTCTCTGAGGTCCAAGTCAAGTCAAGTCTCAAGTCTCTGAGGTCCAAGTCAAGTCTCAAGTCTCTGAGGTCCAAGTCAAGTCTCTGAGGTCCAAGTCAAGTCAAGTTTCAAGTCTCTGAGGTCCAAGTCAAGTCAAGTCAAGTCTCTGAGGTCCAAGTCAAGTCAAGTCAAGTTAAGTTTCAAGTCTCTGAGGTCCAAGTCAAGTCAAGTCTCTGAGGTCCAAGTCAAGTCAAGTCTCAAGTCTTTGAGGTCCAAGTCCAAGTCAAGTTTCAAGTCTCTGAGCTCCAAGTCAAGTCAAGTCAAGTCTCGAGTCTCTGAGGTCCAAGTCAAGTCTCTGAGGTCTAAGTCAATTCAAGTCAAGTCTCTGAGGTCCAAGTCAAGTCAAGTCTCAAGTCTCTGAGGTCCAAGTCAAGTCAAGTCTCTGAGGTCCAAGTCAAGTCAGGTTTCAAGTCTCTGAGGTCCAAGTCAAGTCAAGTCAAGTTAAGTTTCAAGTCTCTGAGGTCCAAGTCAAGTCAAGTCAAGTCTCTGAAGTCCAAGTTAAATCAAGTCAAGTCTCATGTCTCTGAGGTCCAAGTCAAGTCAAGTCTCAAGTCTCTGAGGTCCAAGTCAAGTCAAGTCTCAAGTCTTTGAGGTCCAAGTCAAGTTTCAAGTCTCTGAGGTCCAAGTCAAGTCTCAAGTCTCTGAGGTCCAAGTCAAGTCTCAAGTCTCTGAGGTCCAAGTCAAGTCAAGTTTCTGAGGTCCAAGTCAAGTCAAGTCTCAAGTCTCTGAGGTCCAAGTCAAGTCAAGTCAAGTCTCAAGTCTCAAGTCTTTGAGGTCCAAGTCCAAGTCAAGTTTCAAGTCTCTGAGGTCCAAGTCCAAGTCAAGTTTCAAGTCTCTGAGGTCCAAGTCAAGTCAAGTCTCAAGTCTTTAGGGTCCAAGTCAAGTCTCAAGTCAAGTCTTTGTTCTATATCTAGCAATATTTTTTTCAGCTAGTTGTTATAATTAACAGTGTATCGAACTATCAAAACAGATTATTTTTACTTAAAAATTGCATAATAAAGCACACAAAATACTATTACTATTACTTTCCAACTTTGTACAAAATGATACCATTTAGAACCACCACAAGGGGAAAAAAGTGTTGTGTATTTTGAGCTATTTAAATTGCCGTAGTTTGCTGTAGATCTCAAACAATGCTGGATAATGTAGTCTTGTAGTGAGTGCCGATGGTAACAAAACCTGTATATAGACAAGCGTTACAGTAAACAACAATTTCCATCTGCGTGTCTCGTTTGTGGAAATTAGTCGGACAGGGTCATAAATTGCATATGAAAGTGTTTGTGCAATCCAGATGAAAATTAATTTGGTAAACCTGGATTATATGCATATGTTAGCAAATAGCCTACTTAGGGGAAACACATGAAAAGGAAATGTGTACTTCTTGAAAATGGACTGCAGGCAAGCCTCTGCTGCTGTGAACTTCGCAGCTTCCCTTCAGATTAATTGATTGCTTTTCAAATTAAATGACAAAGTTCCATAAGGTAAGGCATAATTAGGCTTAAGGTAAGTTGCTAATTTAAATCCAAATCGCAGACTCGAGATTCCACCTGTTAATAGGTCCCCTGAATTTATTTCCAGATTATAATTTTTTTAAAAGAGGGAATGTTTAATACTTGTTTATTAGAAAGCCTTTTACTGTATTGTCTTACATTGCTGACTGTAAATGGGAAATATGACTACCTTTAATCAAGAAATAGGGCGACATTGCATGGCAAATTTATAGACATGAAATCCAGATTTAATTCTATAAATCTAATATAAAATCTATAATTTTGTCTCCTTGTAGCTCTAAGGTTCCTACTCGACTGGTTTCATATGGATGAATTCCCACCTCTCTATATATTATAGACACTATATTCTACATAATTCACATACACACACACGTATACACACATACACACAAATAGTCTGTATATATAAACCAATATGTGCTTGATGAAATATTTAAGAGCTGGAAGAATAAAAGGCCTCGGTTAACAGCACAGACTCAATTTAAGTCAATCTGAATCAGTCTCAGAGGCATTTAGAGGTCCTCTTCCATTCTTTGTTCTTTGGGAGTAATGTCTATTTATCAAATCCTCGCTTCAGTCAGAGCGGCATCAAGTATAATATCGGTCTCAAAGAAAAAAGAAAGCAACATAAATGTCCAGTATATAAGCCTTCACGAAATTAGCTTCTGCCTGAGGCTAGATCTGCTGACATGAAGTATTTTCTTCAAAGGGTGCCCAACGGTTCAAGGCTAAGTTTAGCTCTTTCTCTTAGCTATCAATCAGGATGTAGGAAATAACATTACATTAATAATATATTTTCAATGTTCTACTCTGCGTTTTAGAGGCACATAACCTGTTTTTTTTTTCTTTTTCACATATTCGTTTTATAAAAACACGTAGCAGCATAGCTTTTATAGTCTTATTTCTTGTTGAGGTTCAAGGCAAACCAGAAATAAAACTAAAAGACTCAAATAAGTTTCTGTTTTCCACTGGCTCTTAGTTCCGAAGCCATTTCAGGCTAATACCCCAATGCTAATGATGCTAAAATATGCTCAACTTTTCCAGTGGTGAGCGCGCTTCACTGTAATTGCGAGCTGCAGCTCCGCTACACAACAGACACACCATCAATCACGGATTGAGCTCCTAAACCAACACTCAGAGTCTGGAGGTTTTCCCACTGGTGGTCTGAAGCCGCCCCACGCATTCAAAGACCTCGACGTCACGGCTATTCCTCCCGTAGTCCTCTCTTCATGCCTGTGGAGCGCCACGTACATCCTCACTTTAAAGAAACCAAGAAAGCCAGTCGCTGATTAGAGCTAATGCCTTTCAGATGTTCTGCTCGGCCCGGCCCGTCTCGTGCTCCTAATTCAGACTGACTGGAACGCGGTCAATCCTGTTGCGGGATTGAGGGAGCTCCCCGATCCACTCTCTGAACTGAGGGTCTTTTTCCAGAAACGTGGCACCGACTGCCTCAAAAGACGGATCTGAGGTACAATATAATTTGTGGACTTGCTATATTTAAAATTATACAGTATGTACAGTTTAGAGGAAGGCAGGGCTGGTGATACGCTCAATTCCAGAATCGTCTACTGACTGTCACGACAAAATGTACCCAGACATTAATAAGTAAACATGAAAGCCTGATGTTACAAGTAAAAAACATAAAACTTGCATAAGGACCCAGTCATCCCATAATCTAAAGCTGCAAAGAGCTAAAAAAAACAGAACACACCAACAAAAGACCCACGCCATTCAAGCCCTTCTATAACAACATCCAAACAACACAAGTTACTCAAACTAAATAATTGTGTTATCATGACAACCCAAGTAAGCCATCACAGAAATACAATGCAGTGTGATAAATATTTGTGCTGTTAAAAAAATCAGAGAAGACGTGAGAAAATCCGGTCATTTATCTGTGAAACGACTGTGGCTCAGGGGTCAAAGTTCATGGAAAAATCAAGCAAGGTGAAAAGACGTGACAGTGGAGGACTCCATAAGCTTTGTGTAAGCCCAACTCAAACACAACAAGGGGTTTGAGAGTGACCTCGCCTAAAGGCTTGGCACAAGGGCATCAGCTGTAATTGAACATCTGGCCCTGAAAATCTCTCTGTTCGCCTCAGTGGAAAGTCCCTGACCTGGAAGGACAGTCCTCTCGTCTGCACAGTCTTTGTTAACCATATCAAATTGCTTTTGCAATTAGCCCCCTGATTTCAGTCCTGATGTGTTAGCAGAATTATTCATCTTTCCCAGGGTCCCGTGGTTCGTTCGGTCACCTGCTGGTCAGTTGGCTTGCGGCCTGAGCCGGGCGGAGCCAACAGGAAGTGAACTGTCTAGGTCTATCATCTCCGGCGAAGGGGGAGCTAATTGACCAGCTGTGGAGGAACAAGCAGGTCAACTGAGAAATGGAAACTTTCTAGGAGGCTTTGGGCCTGTACGTTATCTGGTACATTGGCTATTGTACAATGACAAGAACTTCATGAAATCAGCTCTCTAGGAGATTACACTAAAGTACTTCAGCTTTCTGCAGAAATCGAACACCCGTCATTAAAGGTGATTTGTTCCAGAAATGTTTTTGTCATGCTGGTTGAAAGTCTCTTCACATCCTGATAGCAATCATTAAGTAAAATTGTCTAAATATATTTTTACTGTGTGAGGCAAATGGTGGTATACAGTATATATATGCAACAATTTCTTAAATATATACATGTATGCGTGTGTATATATATATATATATATATATATATATATATATATATATATATATATATATATATATATATATATATATATATATATATATATATATATATAATTATACACAGCACACACAGATATATTATGCAAATACAAACTTTTATATTGGATGTGATTAGTCGCGATTAATCATTAAACAGCCATAATATATATATATATATATATATATATATATATATATATACACTCACCTAAAGGATTATTAGGAACACCATACTAATACTGTGTTTGACCCCCTTTCGCCTTCAGAACTGCCTTAATTCTACGTGGCATTGATTCAACAAGGTGCTAAAAGCATTCTTTAGAAATGTTGGCCCATATTGATAGGATAGCATCTTGCAGTTGATGGAGATTTGTGGGATGCACATCCAGGGAACGAAGCTCCCGTTCCACCACATCCCAAAGATGCTCTATTGGGTTGAGATCTGGTGACTGTGGGGGCCATTTTAGAACAGTGAACTCATTGTCATGTTCAAGAAACCAATTTGAAATGATTAGAGCTTTGTGACATGGTGCATTATCCTGCTGGAAGTAGCCATCAGAGGATGGGTACATGGTGGTCATAAAGGGGTGGACATGGTCAGAAACAATGCTCAGGTAGGCTGTGGCATTTAAACGATGCCCAATTGGCACTAAGGGGCCTAAAGTGTGCCAAGAAAACATCCCCCATACCATTACACCACCACCACCAGCCTGCACAGTGGTAACAAGGCATGATGGATCCATGTTCTCATTCTGTTTACGCCAAATTCTGACTCTACCATCTGAATGTCTCAACAGAAATCGAGACTCATCAGACCAGGCAACATTTTGGTTATCTTGTGCAAATTGTAGCCTCTTTTTCCTATTTGTAGTGGAGATGAGTGGTACCCGGTTGGGTCTTCTGCTGTTGTAGCCCATCCGCCTCAAGGTTGTGCGTGTTGTGGCTTCACAAATGCTTTGCTGCATACCTCGGTTGTAACGAGTGCTTATTTCAGTCAAAGTTGTTTTTCTATCAGCTTGAATCATTCAGCCATTCTCCTCTGACCTCTAGCATCAACAAGGCATTTTCGCCCACAGGACTGCCGCATACTGGATGTTTTTCCCTTTTCACACCATTATTTGTAAACCATAGAAATGGTTGTGCGTGAAAATCCCAGTAACTGAGCAGATTGTGAAATACTCAGACCGGCCTGTCTGGCACCAACAACCATGCCACGCTCATAATTGCTTAAATCACCTTTCTTTCCCATTCTGACATTCAGTTTGGAGTTCAGGAGATTGTCTTGACCAGGACCACACCCCTAAATGCATTGAAGCAACTGCCATGTGATTGGTTGATTAGATAATTGCATTAATGAGAAATAGAACAGGTGTTCCTAATAATCCTTTAGGTGAGTGTATGTATATATATATATATATATATATATATATATCCACATCATCTGTGGAAGGCATAGGACCAAAAACGTCAGACATCACACGTCAGTCACACCGCAACCAAAACAGCAGACACCTTTTACAGATCCTCCTGCACCAAAAAAAACAAAAAAAAACAGCTTATGCTGCATTCACACCATAACTACCGTGGAAGAGATGGAAACCTGTGATGTTACATGGAAAGGAGAGTGATATGGAGGAGAAGAGATTGTTGAATAAAGCCGTTATTTTTGTTTGTTTTTATGCACAAAAAGTATTCTCGTTGCTTCATAAAATTAAGGTTGAACCACTGGAGTCCCATGGACATGTAGGCACATATTTTAATGATATCTTTACTATCTTTCTGGGCCTTGAAAGTGGTTGTTGTGTTGTTGTCTATGTGGGGTCAGAAAGCTCTCGGATATCATCGAAAATATCTTAATTTGTCTTGCGGGTTTGGAACGGCATATGGGTGAGTAATTAATGGCACAATTTCCATTTCTGGGTGAACTAACCTTTTACATCAGTCACATCTTAAACATTTAGACCAATTTGTTAATGCTATTAGTTATTTATTCTTGGCACTATTCATCATATTTATATAATAATAAAAAAAATCCCCAGAATCAACACAAAACCCATGAAAAAAGCATGCAAATTCCATTTCAGCCAATCAAAAGCTGTCTCCACAAGTCATGCATTTCTGACTCATTAAAAAATTAACGCAAAACAGAAGCAGAAGTTGCATTAAATATTTTTTTAATTGTTAAATTCAATTATAAACCAATACATTACTTGCCGTTTAGAGTGTGCAGAACAAAACCATGTTTGCATGTTGCAAAGTCAAATGACCTTTTTGTAATGTCGTCTTGCCAAATAAAATTTTCATAGAATATGCATAACTATTTGCATTAGAATAACTTAATGGAAACCTGGCTAATGGCAACATCCTTTTTTGCTAAAATGCTGTTCCGCTACTCTGCGGGAATGACTATTTACTGGACGTATGGGTTCGGTGTTCAAGCGGTATGACAGCTGTACCACCAAAAAGGACAGCTAGTGAGAGTTTAGCCAGAAAACACTTCATCTCTTCACTGGGCCTGTGGAACTCAGGCAGGCGAGGCGAGAGCATCTGCTAAATTGGTCTCTCATTTTTGATAGGATATAAGCAGAGGGAGCTCGCACTTCTCAGGGCGCAGATTACACATCTACGAGCTTTGGCCTTGTAGAACCTAGCGCATCAAAACATAGGATAAGGAGGTGTGGAGAGGAAAGTGTGTATAATGACATGCATGCATTCATGCACAAAGTAGAAAATAACACACACACATCCATGTTGGAGAGCATGAGATTTTCCATTAGATGCTAAACAAACGCCGTGTCCCGGCGAATGACTCCTAAATGAGAAATAGAGTTTACAGCAGGACCATCTGGCCAGGCCAAGCCCTGTTGAAATCAGCCGTAAATTGGGCGAGCAGCATAATTGAAAGCAATGTGCACATGGGGTAAGAGAGCGCTACTCTCTCTCTCTCTCTCTCTCTCTCTCTCTCTCTCTCTCTCTCTCTCTCTCTCTCTCTCTCTCTCTCTCTCTCTCTCTCTCTCTCTCTCTCTCTCTGTAATTTAGCTTTGTCAGAGCTGATGTTTTTGGTTGATGGACTCATTGTCAGGCAGATCCTGATAATGGATCCTCTATCGCTTTCTCTCTGTACCGAAGGCCAGTTCTATAAAAGGCTATCTCCGGTCCCTAATCCTCCACAATCGGTATGAAAAGCCTCCTTCTGGGGGAAAAAAAAATAAGCAAACACAATCAACTCAAATAAATAAAAATGTGCTGGAGCCCCCTAAGCTCTAGACATGTTAACTGCATATTAAAGGCATTTATTCCAAACCCTGATTAGTGTTGGTTAAACTGTAGCTACTCAACTCATAATTTTCAAGCAGTTCTTCTCATACTTTTATCTTAAAATATTCTACTATTGCAGCTTAATATGTATAGTATAGAAGCTTGTTTCAAAAAAGGTCATTATGATTTTTTTATCTCACAATTCTTACTTTTTTTCTTGCAATTCTGACAATTTTCTCAGAATTGTGTGATATAAAGTTGCAATTATGAGTTATAAAGTCAGAATTGCATGATATAAAATCAGAATTGCGTTATAAAGTTAGAATTGTGAGATATAAATTCAGAATTGGCGATATAAAGTCAGAATTGCATGTTATTAAGTTAGAATTGCAAGTTATCAAGTCAGAATTGTGAGATATAAAGTCAGAATTGCGAGTTATAAAGTCAAAATTGCATGATATAAAATCAGAATTGCGTTATAAAGTTAGAATTGTGAGATATAAAGTCAGAATTGCGAGATATAAAGTCAGAATTGCATGATATAAAGTCAGAATTGTGAGATATAAAGTCAGAATTACGAGTTATAAAGTCAGAATTGTGAGATATAAAGTCAGAATTGCGAGTTATAAAATCAGAATTGCGAGTTATAAAGTCAGAATTGCGAGATATAAAATCAGAATTGTGAGATATGAAGTCAGAATTGTGAGATATAAAGTCAGAATTGTGAGATATGAAGTCAGAATTGTGAGATATGAAGTCAGAATTGTGAGATATGAAGTCAGAATTGTGAGATATGAAGTCAGAATTGTGAGATATGAAGTCAGAATTGTGTGATATAAAGTCAGAATTGTGAGATATGAAGTCAGAATTGCGAGTTATAAAGTCAGAATTGTGAGATATAAATTCAGAATTGTGAGATATGAAGTCAGAATTGTGTGATATAAAGTCAGAATTGCGAGATGTAAAGTCAGAATTGTGAGATATGAAGTCAGAATTGTGAGATATGAAGTCAGAATTGTGTGATATAAAGTCAGAATTGGGAGTTATAAAGTCAGAATTGTGAGATGTAAAGTCAGAATTGTGAGATATGAAGTCAGAATTGTGTGATATAAAGTCAGAATTGCGAGTTATAAAGTCAGAATTGTGAGATATAAAGTCAGAATTGTGAGATATGAAGTCAGAATTGTGTGATATAAAGTCAGAATTGCGAGTTATAAAGTCAGAATTGTGAGATATAAAGTCAGAATTGTGAGATATGAAGTCAGAATTGTGTGATATAAAGTCAGAATTGCGAGTTATAAAGTCAGAATTGTGAGATATAAAGTCAGAATTGTGAGATATAAAGTCAGAATTGTGAGATATGAAGTCAGAATTGTGTGATATGAAGTCAGAATTGCGAGTTATAAAGTCAGAATTGTGAGATATAAAGTCAGAATTGTGAGATATGAAGTCAGAATTGTGTGATATAAAGTCAGAATTGCGAGATGTAAAGTCAGAATTGTGAGATATGAAGTCAGAATTGTGTGATATAAAGTCAGAATTGGGAGTTATAAAGTCAGAATTGTGAGATGTAAAGTCAGAATTGTGAGATATGAAGTCAGAATTGTGTGATATAAAGTCAGAATTGCGAGTTATAAAGTCAGAATTGTGAGATATAAAGTCAGAATTGTGAGATATGAAGTCAGAATTGTGTGATATAAAGTCAGAATTGCGAGTTATAAAGTCAGAATTGTGAGATATAAAGTCAGAATTGCGAGTTATAAAGTCAGAATTGCATGATATAAAGTCAGAATTGTGAGATATAAAGTCAGAATTACGAGTTATAAAGTCAGAATTGTGAGATATAAAGTCAGAATTGCGAGTTATAAAATCAGAATTGCGAGTTATAAAGTCAGAATTGCGAGATATAAAATCAGAATTGTGAGATATGAAGTCAGAATTGTGAGATATAAAGTCAGAATTGTGAGATATGAAGTCAGAATTGTGAGATATGAAGTCAGAATTGTGAGATATGAAGTCAGAATTGTGAGATATGAAGTCAGAATTGTGAGATATGAAGTCAGAATTGTGTGATATAAAGTCAGAATTGTGAGATATGAAGTCAGAATTGCGAGTTATAAAGTCAGAATTGTGAGATATAAATTCAGAATTGTGAGATATGAAGTCAGAATTGTGTGATATAAAGTCAGAATTGCGAGATGTAAAGTCAGAATTGTGAGATATGAAGTCAGAATTGTGAGATATGAAGTCAGAATTGTGAGATATGAAGTCAGAATTGTGTGATATAAAGTCAGAATTGGGAGTTATAAAGTCAGAATTGTGAGATGTAAAGTCAGAATTGTGAGATATGAAGTCAGAATTGTGTGATATAAAGTCAGAATTGCGAGTTATAAAGTCAGAATTGTGAGATATAAAGTCAGAATTGTGAGATATGAAGTCAGAATTGTGTGATATAAAGTCAGAATTGCGAGTTATAAAGTCAGAATTGTGAGATATAAAGTCAGAATTGCGAGTTATAAAGTCAGAATTGCATGATATAAAGTCAGAATTGTGAGATATAAAGTCAGAATTACGAGTTATAAAGTCAGAATTGTGAGATATAAAGTCAGAATTGCGAGTTATAAAATCAGAATTGCGAGTTATAAAGTCAGAATTGCGAGATATAAAATCAGAATTGTGAGATATGAAGTCAGAATTGTGAGATATAAAGTCAGAATTGTGAGATATGAAGTCAGAATTGTGAGATATGAAGTCAGAATTGTGAGATATGAAGTCAGAATTGTGAGATATGAAGTCAGAATTGTGTGATATAAAGTCAGAATTGTGAGATATGAAGTCAGAATTGCGAGTTATAAAGTCAGAATTGTGAGATATAAATTCAGAATTGTGAGATATGAAGTCAGAATTGTGTGATATAAAGTCAGAATTGCGAGATGTAAAGTCAGAATTGTGAGATATGAAGTCAGAATTGTGAGATATGAAGTCAGAATTGTGTGATATAAAGTCAGAATTGGGAGTTATAAAGTCAGAATTGTGAGATGTAAAGTCAGAATTGTGAGATATGAAGTCAGAATTGTGTGATATAAAGTCAGAATTGCGAGTTATAAAGTCAGAATTGTGAGATATAAAGTCAGAATTGTGAGATATGAAGTCAGAATTGTGTGATATAAAGTCAGAATTGCGAGTTATAAAGTCAGAATTGTGAGATATAAAGTCAGAATTGTGAGATATGAAGTCAGAATTGTGTGATATAAAGTCAGAATTGCGAGTTATAAAGTCAGAATTGTGAGATATAAAGTCAGAATTGTGAGATATAAAGTCAGAATTGTGAGATATGAAGTCAGAATTGTGTGATATGAAGTCAGAATTGCGAGTTATAAAGTCAGAATTGTGAGATATAAAGTCAGAATTGTGAGATATGAAGTCAGAATTGTGTGATATAAAGTCAGAATTGCGAGATGTAAAGTCAGAATTGTGAGATATGAAGTCAGAATTGTGTGATATAAAGTCAGAATTGGGAGTTATAAAGTCAGAATTGTGAGATGTAAAGTCAGAATTGTGAGATATGAAGTCAGAATTGTGTGATATAAAGTCAGAATTGCGAGTTATAAAGTCAGAATTGTGAGATATAAAGTCAGAATTGTGAGATATGAAGTCAGAATTGTGTGATATAAAGTCAGAATTGCGAGTTATAAAGTCAGAATTGTGAGATATAAAGTCAGAATTGCGAGTTATAAAGTCAGAATTGCATGATATAAAGTCAGAATTGTGAGATATAAAGTCAGAATTACGAGTTATAAAGTCAGAATTGTGAGATATAAAGTCAGAATTGTGAGATATGAAGTCAGAATTGTGTGATATAAAGTCAGAATTGCGAGTTATAAAGTCAGAATTGTGAGATATAAAGTCAGAATTGCGAGTTATAAAGTCAGAATTGCATGATATAAAGTCAGAATTGTGAGATATAAAGTCAGAATTACGAGTTATAAAGTCAGAATTGTGAGATATAAAGTCAGAATTGCGAGTTATAAAATCAGAATTGCGAGTTATAAAGTCAGAATTGCGAGATATAAAATCAGAATTGTGAGATATGAAGTCAGAATTGTGAGATATAAAGTCAGAATTGTGAGATATGAAGTCAGAATTGTGAGATATGAAGTCAGAATTGTGAGATATGAAGTCAGAATTGTGAGATATGAAGTCAGAATTGTGTGATATAAAGTCAGAATTGTGAGATATGAAGTCAGAATTGCGAGTTATAAAGTCAGAATTGTGAGATATAAATTCAGAATTGTGAGATATGAAGTCAGAATTGTGTGATATAAAGTCAGAATTGCGAGATGTAAAGTCAGAATTGTGAGATATGAAGTCAGAATTGTGAGATATGAAGTCAGAATTGTGTGATATAAAGTCAGAATTGGGAGTTATAAAGTCAGAATTGTGAGATGTAAAGTCAGAATTGTGAGATATGAAGTCAGAATTGTGTGATATAAAGTCAGAATTGCGAGTTATAAAGTCAGAATTGTGAGATATAAAGTCAGAATTGTGAGATATGAAGTCAGAATTGTGTGATATAAAGTCAGAATTGCGAGTTATAAAGTCAGAATTGTGAGATATGAAGTCAGAATTGCGAGTTATAAAGTCAGAATTGTGAGATATAAAGTCAGAATTGTGAGATATGAAGTCAGAATTGTGTGATATAAAGTCAGAATTGCGAGATGTAAAGTCAGAATTGTGAGATATGAAGTCAGAATTGTGTGATATAAAGTCAGAATTGGGAGTTATAAAGTCAGAATTGTGAGATGTAAAGTCAGAATTGTGAGATATGAAGTCAGAATTGTGTGATATAAAGTCAGAATTGCGAGTTATAAAGTCAGAATTGTGAGATATAAAGTCAGAATTGTGAGATATGAAGTCAGAATTGTGTGATATAAAGTCAGAATTGCGAGTTATAAAGTCAGAATTGTGAGATATAAAGTCAGAATTGCGAGTTATAAAGTCAGAATTGCATGATATAAAGTCAGAATTGTGAGATATAAAGTCAGAATTACGAGTTATAAAGTCAGAATTGTGTGATATAAAGTCAGAATTGCGAGTTATAAAATCAGAATTGCGAGTTATAAAGTCAGAATTGCGAGATATAAAATCAGAATTGTGAGATATGAAGTCAGAATTGTGAGATATAAAGTCAGAATTGTGAGATATGAAGTCAGAATTGTGAGATATGAAGTCAGAATTGTGAGATATGAAGTCAGAATTGTGAGATATAAAATCAGAATTGTGAGATATGAAGTCAGAATTGCGAGTTATAAAGTCAGAATTGTGAGATATAAATTCAGAATTGTGAGATATGAAGTCAGAATTGTGTGATATAAAGTCAGAATTGCGAGATGTAAAGTCAGAATTGTGAGATATGAAGTCAGAATTGTGAGATATGAAGTCAGAATTGTGTGATATAAAGTCAGAATTGCGAGTTATAAAGTCAGAATTGTGAGATATAAAGTCAGAATTGCGAGTTATAAAGTCAGAATTGCATGATATAAAGTCAGAATTGTGAGATATAAAGTCAGAATTACGAGTTATAAAGTCAGAATTGTGAGATATAAAGTCAGAATTGCGAGTTATAAAATCAGAATTGCGAGTTATAAAGTCAGAATTGCGAGATATAAAATCAGAATTGTGAGATATGAAGTCAGAATTGTGAGATATAAAGTCAGAATTGTGAGATATGAAGTCAGAATTGTGAGATATGAAGTCAGAATTGTGAGATATGAAGTCAGAATTGTGAGATATGAAGTCAGAATTGTGAGATATGAAGTCAGAATTGTGTGATATAAAGTCAGAATTGTGAGATATAAAGTCAGAATTACGAGTTATAAAGTCAGAATTGTGAGATATGAAGTCAGAATTGTGTGATATAAAGTCAGAATTGTGAGATATGAAGTCAGAATTGCGAGTTATAAAGTCAGAATTGTGAGATATAAATTCAGAATTGTGAGATATGAAGTCAGAATTGTGTGATATAAAGTCAGAATTGCGAGATGTAAAGTCAGAATTGTGAGATATGAAGTCAGAATTGTGAGATATGAAGTCAGAATTGTGAGATATGAAGTCAGAATTGTGAGATATGAAGTCAGAATTGTGAGATATGAAGTCAGAATTGTGTGATATAAAGTCAGAATTGGGAGTTATAAAGTCAGAATTGTGAGATGTAAAGTCAGAATTGTGAGATATGAAGTCAGAATTGTGTGATATAAAGTCAGAATTGCGAGTTATAAAGTCAGAATTGTGAGATATAAAGTCAGAATTGTGAGATATGAAGTCAGAATTGTGTGATATAAAGTCAGAATTGCGAGTTATAAAGTCAGAATTGTGAGATATAAAGTCAGAATTGCGAGTTATAAAGTCAGAATTGCATGATATAAAGTCAGAATTGTGAGATATAAAGTCAGAATTACGAGTTATAAAGTCAGAATTGTGAGATATAAAGTCAGAATTGCGAGTTATAAAATCAGAATTGCGAGTTATAAAGTCAGAATTGCGAGATATAAAATCAGAATTGTGAGATATGAAGTCAGAATTGTGAGATATAAAGTCAGAATTGTGAGATATGAAGTCAGAATTGTGAGATATGAAGTCAGAATTGTGAGATATGAAGTCAGAATTGTGAGATATGAAGTCAGAATTGTGAGATATGAAGTCAGAATTGTGTGATATAAAGTCAGAATTGTGAGATATGAAGTCAGAATTGCGAGTTATAAAGTCAGAATTGTGAGATATAAATTCAGAATTGTGAGATATGAAGTCAGAATTGTGTGATATAAAGTCAGAATTGCGAGATGTAAAGTCAGAATTGTGAGATATGAAGTCAGAATTGTGAGATATGAAGTCAGAATTGTGTGATATAAAGTCAGAATTGGGAGTTATAAAGTCAGAATTGTGAGATGTAAAGTCAGAATTGTGAGATATGAAGTCAGAATTGTGTGATATAAAGTCAGAATTGCGAGTTATAAAGTCAGAATTGTGAGATATAAAGTCAGAATTGTGAGATATGAAGTCAGAATTGTGTGATATAAAGTCAGAATTGCGAGTTATAAAGTCAGAATTGTGAGATATGAAGTCAGAATTGCGAGTTATAAAGTCAGAATTGTGAGATATAAAGTCAGAATTGTGAGATATGAAGTCAGAATTGTGTGATATAAAGTCAGAATTGCGAGATGTAAAGTCAGAATTGTGAGATATGAAGTCAGAATTGTGTGATATAAAGTCAGAATTGGGAGTTATAAAGTCAGAATTGTGAGATGTAAAGTCAGAATTGTGAGATATGAAGTCAGAATTGTGTGATATAAAGTCAGAATTGCGAGTTATAAAGTCAGAATTGTGAGATATAAAGTCAGAATTGTGAGATATGAAGTCAGAATTGTGTGATATAAAGTCAGAATTGCGAGTTATAAAGTCAGAATTGTGAGATATAAAGTCAGAATTGCGAGTTATAAAGTCAGAATTGCATGATATAAAGTCAGAATTGTGAGATATAAAGTCAGAATTACGAGTTATAAAGTCAGAATTGTGTGATATAAAGTCAGAATTGCGAGTTATAAAATCAGAATTGCGAGTTATAAAGTCAGAATTGCGAGATATAAAATCAGAATTGTGAGATATGAAGTCAGAATTGTGAGATATAAAGTCAGAATTGTGAGATATGAAGTCAGAATTGTGAGATATGAAGTCAGAATTGTGAGATATGAAGTCAGAATTGTGAGATATAAAATCAGAATTGTGAGATATGAAGTCAGAATTGCGAGTTATAAAGTCAGAATTGTGAGATATAAATTCAGAATTGTGAGATATGAAGTCAGAATTGTGTGATATAAAGTCAGAATTGCGAGATGTAAAGTCAGAATTGTGAGATATGAAGTCAGAATTGTGAGATATGAAGTCAGAATTGTGTGATATAAAGTCAGAATTGGGAGTTATAAAGTCAGAATTGTGAGATGTAAAGTCAGAATTGTGAGATATGAAGTCAGAATTGTGTGATATAAAGTCAGAATTGCGAGTTATAAAGTCAGAATTGTGAGATATGAAGTCAGAATTGCGAGTTATAAAGTCAGAATTGTGAGATATAAATTCAGAATTGCGAGATATAAAATCAGAATTGTGAGATATGAAGTCAGAATTGCGAGTTATAAAGTCAGAATTGTGAGATATAAATTCAGAATTGCGAGATATAAAATCAGAATTGCGAGTTATAAAGTCAGAATTGTGAGATATAAATTCAGAATTGCGAGATATAAAATCAGAATTGTGAGATATAAAATCAGAATTGTGAGATATGAAGTCAGAATTGTGAGATATAAAGTCAGAATTGTGAGATATGAAGTCAGAATTGTGTGATATAAAGTCAGAATTGCGAGTTATAAAGTCAGAATTGTGAGATATGAAGTCAGAATTGCGAGTTATAAAGTCAGAATTGTGAGATATGAAGTCAGAATTGTGAGATATAAAATCAGAATTGTGAGATATAAAGTCAGAATTGCGAGATATAAAATCAGAATTGTGAGATATAAATTCAGAATTGTGAGATATAAAGTCAGAATTGCGAGATATAAAATCAGAATTGTGAGATATAAAGTCAGAATTGGGAGATATAAAATCAGAATTGTGAGATATAAAGTCAGAATTGGGAGATATAAAATCAGAATTGTGAGATATAAAGTCAGAATTGGGAGATATAAAATCAGAATTGTGAGATATAAAGTCAGAATTGCGAGATATAAAATCAGAATTGTGAGATACAAAGTCAGAATTGGGAGATAGAAAGTCAGAATTGCTAGATGTAAACACAATTGTGAGATAAAAAGTCGCAATTATCTTTTTTAATGTTTTATTCTGTGGCGGAAACAAGCTTCTATATTCCGAATATTGGGCTTTTTGACGGGGTTCGGTTTCTGCCAAATTTTTTTCCACCGCACTACGCACTACGCGCGCTCCGCTGGTCGAACATAATGAAGCCACCGTTGATTACGGGAAGGTGTTTACTAGGTGGACCGTTCGACTGCAGTCGGCTGTGAGAAAGTGAAAATGGAACTCATGAACAGAAAACATGTTGTTTGGCAGTACTCTCAGTCAAAAGAAGACGATTCAAGTCGAGCTACATGTTCAGTTTGCAATGCCGATTTGTCTCGTGGTGGCAAGGATCCTATAAACAATAGCCGCTGTTAAAACATTTGCGTATAAAACATCTGAAAGAATACGAGTTGTGCATGAAGGAATCTACAGATGCAGCAAAGGAAGGACAGTCATCCTGGCATAATGTTGCCTATACTTAATTCAAATTAAATTAAATTAAAAATACACTGTTGTAGGGATGCTCATTTCGGTTAATTTTCCCAACGACAACCGCTACTCATTATCCGATTATTAACAGTTAACTGATAATATTACAGTATTGAATATTGTCTGTGACTCGTTAAAAAGACCCGTGAAAACAGAAAACACCCTCTCAAGCCTTTATACTTTCGTCTGTCTCGGCAGCGCGAGCCTCTGCTGACTGCCTCCTGTGCTCCCGTTGTGCTGTTCTTTGAAACGACAGAGGGTGACTCGGGGTAATTGTTCCATAAACCATAAATTGGTTTATTGGTTCCATAAATCAGGAAACAGTAGCGAGAAGAACATTCGTGACAATGTTTACTTTAGTAAACTTGACCAAAACCACACTACAAAAAGCTTTAAACAAGGCTTCAGATGGCACTGATGTCCCGGGAATACAGAGAGAACGCCTAGCTAGAGTGGCCAGCCTCGGGAAGCGCCTTTCATTTGCTTTCCACCAGTCAGGAGCTTGTACTGCTGCTGTATTTAAATATTTACATATTACATATTTTGCAAGTAACTTCGTCGCACTTTCTGTCGAAATGGTCCCACACAGTAGGCTTCTTCTTTCCCATTACTTCATTTTGTGAAATATGTCTGGTTAGACGTGGTTGCACGTGTCGACACGCTCCGTGAGTGAACAAATACAGCATATTTTTCTATAACCATGTAGCAAACAAATAAACAAAAAAAGCAGCATTAAAAAACATTTAAACCGTTTACCTGATAGTATTAATCGGTCAAAGTTCTTACTTTCGGTTATTGGTTAAACGGTCAATATGAGCATCCCTACACTGCTGTGAACGTTGTTTACTTCATTAATGTGTTTACTGTGATAATGGACTGAGGATGGGAGTAGGATTCGGTATTCAGTTTTTCGGATTCGGCAGAATCTTAACCAGTGGATTCGGTATTGGGCCGAACCCCAAACATCTGGATTTGGTGCATCCCTAGTTACTACCTAGCACTGTAAACAACATATAAACCACTAAAAGTGGTTATTTGGCTCATAATCATAGAGGAACCCCTTCAAGTGCTGTATAGCACCAAATCTTGGTGCTTCAGTGGTTCTTCAGCGGTTCTTCAGTGGTTCTTCAGGGGTTCTTTGGGATGACTGAGGTGCTATATAGCACCGCTACCATATACAGAACCTGTTAAGATATGGTCACCAAAAGTGGTTCCCCTATGATTACGAGCCAATAACCACTTTTAGTGCCATTTAGTGTACATACACAAACCCTCTGGGACCACAATGTTGAATACAATGGAAACATGCCTATGAAAGAACAATATTACTACCCCCAAACAGCTGAGACTCTCAGAATACCCATAATCCCTGTAGAGACGGAGTTACTGCACCTAATGCAATAACTCTCTCGCTCACATACGCATGCAACACCAACACATACTCAGCCTTTCAACTCCTGCGCCACCCAAATCACGTTGGCACAAACTCGATTTAGGCAGAAATCTGATTTACGTCCTCTCATGTGCACACAAGAAGTGTTTATATTTGCTCAGAGAGCAGATGCATGCATGTGTAAGCGCGTGTGTGTGAGGACATCCATGTGTGCGTGCGTCTAATTGGCAGGCGTCTTAATGACAGTGTATATTGTGAGGATAAATACATGCGTACAGTGCAGCAGAGGGCACAAACCCCGCTGAGTTGAACAGCCCGGAAGAGGAGGAGTGTTCAGAGAGCGTACCCGATGCATCTGTCCGTTTTTCTTCTCGCTCTTATGCCTGTTTTGCAGCTCAGCTTGCCTCTTGCACTTTCTCCGTCGTGCGTGGCTGGTTCCAAAAGACTCCTGGCAACCCTTTCACTCTTAGTTGTCTTGAATCATTGACGCTATTGACAAACGCAGCTCCATCAAAGCAGAAAGTAAATAGCCTCCAACGCTGGGCTAAAATGTTCAATTAACACAGCATGTCCAAAGCTTCATACCTCAATTGCGGCGACAACAATACTGACCTTTTGGCCAATGTCTTGTCAAGCAGCTGTTGATTTCAAATCATTTTGCTTGAGATCACCAATCAATCCTAAACTAGAGTGAGCAAACAGCCTGCATTTGTCAACTCAAGCAGAGTCGATAACATTTCAAGCTGAATTACATAAGGCACATGGACAGATAAAAATGCACAGCCAAAAAAAGTTTGCTGGTCCTATCTGGCCTCCACGACTGGTCAGGTTTGCAATCCTCGAGGTCCTGCATATTGTTCAGTTTTCCAGCATCTTTTTCATATTTGAACCCTCTCCAGCAATGACTGTATGATTTTACAATCCATCTTTTTACACTGAGGACAGTTGAGGGACTCAAACACAACTACTAAAAAAGGTTCAAACATTCACTGATGCTCCAGAAAGAAACACAATGCATTAAGAGCCGGGGGGTGAAAACCTATTGAATTTTAAAATCAAGGTAAATTGTACTTAATTTGTCTTCCGGGAAACAAAATAAGAAAAATGTGGACATCTTCATCCTGTTCAAAAGTTTTCACCCCCCGGCTCTTAATGCATTGTGTTTCCTCTGTTAAGAACCTGTTAAGATAATATAGCAGGGTTTTTCAAACTTTATGATGCCAAGGACCCCCAAATATGATAAACCTTTATGGGGGACCCCCTACCTAAAATCCATCTGTATATTGTTATGTATGAAAAAAAAAAACATTGTTAGTGTTAGATAAATAGTAACTTAAATTGGACATACTTAATATTGGATGTATAAACCTGAAGAAGAACTTTTTCAATTAAAAAATATTTGTATAAGGAACTTTCACAATAAATGTATGTAAGCAGTTTACCTACTGAGTTAAGAATACTGCCTTACAACTCCAGTGAGCGAGATAAAGGGGACTACAGTGAGAAACAACTCACTAGAAAGATACAAAGCAAACATATGCATTTCTGGAAAGTATTAACAAGAAAGGAGAAACTGTCAGAATGTTCGGTAGACTTTATACATTTTTGTTTTCTCTTTTTATTCTCTGAAATTTTCTGGGGACCCCTTAGAAACTTCTGAAGGACCCCTGTTTGAAAACCCCTGCTATATAGCACCACAAGTGGTTCCCCTATGATTACGAGCCAAAAAAACACTTTTAGTGCCATATAGCACCATTTTGGGTTTATATATAATTATATGCCAAAATTACAATGGCATTTTCATAAAGTAGCATAAAAAACTGAAAATATAATAATACAAATTATTCAAAATTTGCATAAAACTAAAATAGTATCTCAATGATATTAAAATAACACTGTTCTATGTACAGTATCAAGGTTAATACAAAAGAGCCAAGGAATCTCTAAAGACAAGACAATTACTTGAGTGACAACGGCACACAAAGGAATGTCCTCTGTATGCGCCATAGATTGACTGAGCGGTCTGTGTAGGTATGCCAGAACGGATCCATCTGCCGTGTTAAATTATTAACACGCCATTAAAATTTCATCTGCGCTAAATGTCTCCCATTTCTTAATTATGAGACTTTGGGCTTCCCCGTTTCCCCAGACAACCGAGTTTAATTTTCATTATGATGTGCAGATCACGCACAATAGCCTACGAACTGGAACATGTTCGGATCATGAGACCTGTAATGAGACGACATGGAGGCATTCTTGAGAAGAAGACCTTGTCTTCAAATGGCTAAACATGCTGGCCTTCGAATATGTAAAAAAAAAAAACTCATCTTGAGTTGTTTAGAAAAGAAAAGAAAAACTGTATTAAAATAGCTCATGTGTAGTTGTTTTTTAAAAAGCGTACTCCACGGCTTGTTGACATTAAAAGAGATTTTACATCAAGAAGCAAGAAGGAAGGAAAAAAAACCCCACAAAAGCAAGTATCACAGAACAACATGTTTCTCGGTGCATTTTTAAAAGCAGTCCAGCCTTTATAACATACAGGTTTGCTGCCCCCTAGTGTCAGACAAGCACTTCACATCTGTGGTTCAGTGTGTTATTCAAAGGCTCCCCACTAAAAGCTCTGTTACAGCACCAGACGTGGTTCATAGCCTCCGGCTCCAACTGCAATTCATCTGTTGAAAGGCATTTCTATATAGGCAGCAGGGCCTGCACAAATAGACATGTTGACCAGCTGCATTTTGATAGGATTTAGAAGGTCATCAAAACAAAGACCTTTGGAAAAACACTGCACATGCTCTCCGTCTCTCTACCTCTCCCTGCACACAAAGACACATGCACTCTTTCTTTCTCAGTAGCATCCATCAAAATGGCCGCTCCAGTAGGAGAAGATAATGGCTTTATTTGTCATGCCAACCGCAGGTTTTTGGCTGTGACACCCATTAGCCGTGATGTCTTTATCAGGGAAAAGTGACAGAAGCCCAGCAAGTCCCTTCTCGTCCATGTGGAACATTGCCAGCCAATTAAGCGCCACCGCTTTGCCTTCGACGAGTGCCATAACGAGGGACAGCTTGTGCATTAGCCTAACCACGCTCGCGCAAAGGCTAATCACGCTAATGTGGTCCAGTAAACATGTTAGCATAGAAGTCAGAGGAACATACAACATCATTTCACGTCCCGTATGCGTGTTATACTCGAGTGCAGAAATGAAGCAGGCCTCATGTTCAAGAAGCATCGACAGCAAAACTATGGGCTAGCTAGAAGGTTTATGAATAAATTTGTCTAAAAAAAGACACGATTCCCTGGAATGTTTACCAGAGATTCAAGAGCGAGATTGTGCTGTGGTTATTTACTCTCCCGGGGGTCTATTTCATCAAGTGTGTGGACATCAATTTGTTTAGCTTTGCTAAGGGAAAAAAAGCAAAGAGGCTAACGATTAGGATCTGGCATGGAGCAGGAGAGAGAGAAATACGGATCGGCCGACCTCTTATGGCTGAAAAGAAATTTCTTCAATCGTGTAAAGAGTGCATTTCCATACAGATGGCCCCTAAGGAAAAGAGAAGGTAAAAGAATGTAAAAGAAAGAGTCTTAATCCTGTTACCTACTGACAGGACGAAACAGAAATAAAGAGAGGGGGAAAGACAGCATGCCAAAATTATAATCCTTTTATCCGAGATGAAGCTTCAAAAAGCTATTAAAGTTCCAGATTCAAAAGTTAAGCTCTATTTACAACATCTGTGGCATAATGCCACAGCAAATTATTTAGATATAGTAGTGGTCTTCGCCATGTTTCACCAATTTTGCTTGAAACGGGCCTTGCTTGTGCTCAAAAAAAGTCCTAAAATGTAGCCAAAATGAATAAAAATGGCTCCAAAATTCAAGAAAAATGAACATATGATATAGTTAAGCAATATCACATGAGCAAGAGTGCTGTTTTTCTTTCCCCCAACTATTAGCATGACTGCATTGCTTTTATACAACTGTTCAATACACAAGACACGTGACTAACACTCAAGACACGCTGTATTGTCAATTTTGACTGTTTTAGCTCTATTTCACCAAGGAAAATCATTCCAAATAAAGCCACAGCAGAAATATTAAGAACAACTGTTTTCATCATTGATAATAATAATACTTATAAATGTTTCTTGAGTAGCAAATCAGCATTTTAGAATGATTTCTGAATTATGTGACAATGAATGGAGCTGGAATCCGTTTCAACAGCCTTGAACACGAAGATCTGTGGGATGCTGATCTCCTGGAGCAGCAAAGGGACCTAAAATCTGGAATGCGCAGATGAGGCCCTGAAGTATGTGCAGAAGGTCCTTAATCTGGAACACGCAGACTAAGGAACCTCAAAGTGAAGGTTTGCTCTCCTGAGCTTAACCTTGTTGAGGTGTGTCTTCTGCCTCTCTGGGCCAGACACTCAGGACTTGGTCAATCCACTCTGGTCTCTCTGGCATGGAGACTCGGGACGTGCTGTAGTCGTCTCGCTGGACTAAAACTCTGAACGTACTTTTGCAGCGATATACTGTTGCTGAGAGTGACATTTAGATGAATATGTTGCACACTTTTGTCTCAATAGCAAAACAAGCACGCAACAAAAATGACAGCGGTGAGAAAACAGCAGTTAAAGGGTTAGTTCACCCAAAAATGAAAATTCTGTCATTAATTACTTACCCTCATGTCGTTGGACACCTGTAAGACCTCCGTTCATCTTCGGAACACAAATGAAGATATTTTAGTTGAAATCCGATGGCTCATAAAGGCCTCCATTGGCACAATGCACTGTACACTCTCAAGACCCATAAAAGGTACTAAAGACGTCATTACAAAGTCCATCTCACTACAGTGGTTCTACAATAACTTTATGAAGCGACGCGAATAGTTTTTGTGCGCAAAAAATAACTAAATAACGACTTATATAGTGATGACCGATTTCAAAATAATGCATCATTAAGCTTCAAAGTCCATTCAGCGGTTTGGATCACCAAAGTCCCGTGATTTCAGCAGTTTGGCGGTTTGATACGCGATCCGAATCATGATTGGACTCACTGATTCATAACACTTCGAAGCTTCAGGATGCTGTGTTTTGAAATCGGTCATCACTATACAAGTCGTTATTTAGGTTTTTTTTTGCGCACAAAAACTATTCTCGTCGCTTCATAAAGTTATTGACGTCTTTAGTACCTTTTATGGGTCTTGAGAGTGTACAGTGCATTGTGCCAATGGAGGCCTTTCTGAGCCATCGGATTTCAACTAAAATATCTTCATTTGTGTTCCGAAGATGAACGGAGGTCTAATGGTGCGTTGACACCGGACGCAAATGACGCGATTCACGCAAGTGATTTACATGTTTACATGTCAATGCAAAGACGCGAATAGACATTCTGCGGAACGATTCGCACGAATGAGGCAGCGCGAATGACGTGGCGTGAATTGAGCGAATTGACTGTTTGACGCATGATTCGTGCGAATGCCGCGAATCACCCGAGTTGAAAAATCTGAACTTTGGCGGATATTCGCGCCGCGTTAACCAATCAGGAGCTTGCTCTAGTAGTGACAACAATGAGGAGAAAATCTGTATATTAATATCTGGTTCAGACAATATGATTATCACTGTGATAACATTAAATGACATGAAACACAACCCAGTCTCTTTTTGTTAAATGCAAGTTTATGTTTGATCAATAATACAAAAGTATAAGTAAAAGGTATAATAAGCTATACATTAAATAAAGCAAACAATTCAGTCAAACATTCAAAGTCAGTGCTAGTCGGCTACAACTGTAACGTCAAGTTATACCCTAAAAATAAAAAAGTAATGAAACTTCACTTTGCCCTCAGCCCAAACGATTTGACAGGGAACAAATTATAGATCCATGAGACCAAAGATTGCCCGTTACATATACATAAGACGAATTATAGCTTGAGACACAACACAGACAATTCAGAGCCAGCGGCAGACAGCAGAAGGACTGGCCGAGGAAAGGCTACTCTCGCCGGGGTAAACGAGCGTGGAGCGCCGCTGATCCACTGGAGCTCACAACTCCGAAAACGCCAGATAAAATGTTCAAATAGGCACTCTTTATATAAATAAACCACAGATTTGAGCTTTAAACAACTACATTATTGCCTGAAAACTACGCTTTGTCATGCAACAGTAACAGTAGAATTTAACAAAAAAGACGTGTACACAGCTCATGTCAGCCATTTATCAACGAGACGAGCCGGCTGGCAGAAGCCCTGTTGTGAAGTGAATGTCACGCGCGAATTAAGCAAATTTCATGCGCAAATGAAGCGAGTAAACTCAAAATGTTCAAGCGTCCAACTTTACACAAAAAAACGCTAATTATTTGCATCATTCGCGTCCGGTGTGAACGCTACATTACGGGTGTCGAACGAAATGAGGGTAAGTAATTAATGACAGAATTTTAATTTTTGGTGAACTAACCCTTTAAGAAGGCATCTGATCGTAGCAATGTGGATGTTCGCACAAGCTCTGCGATTCACCGGCATCATGTCGACAGATGAGGTCATTACAATTACACTGTTATGATAGTTTGATTATAAAGATTATTTAGGACTATAGACTAGATCTGGCTATGTGAGACACACTTTTCTTCGCATGGCACATTGACATTACAGTAAGTAATAGCTCTTTTGGCATTATCCTGAACATTGTATTCATTTCATGTGTCATAGAATGGAAGAGAGGCTCCCGGCTGTAGCATGAAAAAGGCCGATATAACAAACCGATGGTTTATTAATTAACTGCGTGAAGGCACTGAGCTGTATAATGTCTGTTGCATAATCCAAGATTATAATGTAATATTCCTGCTGCCCTGCTGTCTGCGTTTTAATGTTAAACAACAAAAGACCCAAAAAAATTAAAATAGCTCACTACTCTTGACTAAATAACTTTCATAAGGATTAATTTCCACTATGCGGAAAACACAGACGGAATTCAGTCATAAAAAGTTGTAAAAAAAAAAGTTAAAAAAAATGTAATGGAATTGGTCAAAGATTTGTGAATGAATTTGAGTTTCATTTACCACACACACACACACTGAAACTTGCAGTGTTTTTCAGCCTCTGCCGCCTCAATATATGAGGACATGAATGCATGAACCTCATCTCCAGTCACTTCATAATCATTTTACCGTTTCATTCGGAAAAACATTATCGTCATATAATAAACACACACACAGAAACTCTTCACGGCAACCCATCAAAATAAAAGTTCAGTTTAACAAAGTAATTGGGACAGAAATATATCAATGTTGTACAGTAGAATACAGCTATATCTCAACGTAATAATAATATATGTATTTAATTTATACAGTGAAGGGTATGCAGTGTTATTTCTGTACCTGGAAACTGTTAAACCTATCTAAAAGGCACTGTTTATTTCATATGTCGCTTTGTTCTGTTGTATTTATGTATTTATGTTGGCCTGCTGAATGTAAAATGGATCCAGTCTATGTTCATTAGAAATTATTTGATAATGCAGCAAGCTAGTAGGCTAGGTAATGTTTTTTTTAATATATTTTTTTAACTTTGCTGATTTAAAACATGATCAAAACATGATATTTTAATAACAAAAATTTGAATAAAAGGGCAAGTGACAAATATCGGCATCGGCCAATAATTGTTTGTTAAAATCGGTATTAATGTCTCCCCCAAAATATTCTATCGGTGCAACTCTATTCAAAATCATTTTCTTTGGTAATCAACATTACATCAGATGGATCGAGCTTAACTTTCACTGAACCCGGAATATTCTATTAATGATGAAGATCTCAAACCTCAAACGGATGAATGAAAATGTTACCCTTCTTCTTAGCAGGACAATTTCGTCTTGGCAGCTCGAGTTTCTGACATGCATATTAAAGGGGGAGATCTTGAGAATGACACAGTCATAAGAACATCAGGCCGGGCGGACTCATTAATCACGTTATTTTTGGATGAGCAGTGCCCATTTTTCTTTCTGGAACACAGTCTGTGGCATGAGGAGAAGCTGGCATATAGCTGGAGACCGTTAGCGGCTTTAAAGTGAGCGCACAATGTAGTGCGCACCAGCACGCAACGCTCGGATAATTAACTCCCCGTCTAACACATTAGACAACTGTTAGATTCTGCAATTAGGACAAATCAGCTTAAAACTGCGAATATGGTGGGAAGCAGATGCTGCGAGGAAGTTGTGCAAGTTCTCCTATAGCTCTGAGAGACAAAGGATAGGCCTATTACCCTAATCCTGAGTTTTTGGACTACATGAAACAAATCACTAAAAGGGTTAGTTCACCCAAAAATGAAAATTCTGTCATTAAATACTCACCCTCATGTCGTTCCAAACCCGCAAGACCTTCATTCATCTTCGAAACACAAATGAAGATATTTTTGATTAAATCCGAGAGCTCTCTGACCCTCCATAGACAGCAATTTAATTAACACTTTCAAGGCCCAGAAAGGTAGTAAAGCACTGTTTACAACATAAACTGCCTAGGATTATGGCACAGGCTAGAACGAAATTATTGAAAAAAACACAAACACAAAAAACACACAAAAGTATTCTCGTCGCTTTATAAAATTAAGGTTGAGTCACATGGACTATTTTATCAATGTCTTTACTATCTCTCTGGGCCTTGAAAGTGTTCATTTTATTGCTGTCTATGGAGGGTCTGAGAGCTCTCGGATTTCATCAAACATATCTTCGTTTGTGTTTCAAAAACGAACGAATGTCTTATGGGTTTGGAACGACATGAGGGTGAGTAATTAATGACAGAATTTTCTATCCCTACTATCCCTTTAAGTTACTAGTCATAAATCCCAAAACAGTTCAAAAGATAATTAATATGTAAGCATTAATCAGGTTCATTGGCAGCAAAAACTCACTCAGGATAGGGTGGTCGTTGTGATGATCTTTTTAGCATTGGTAAACAGCTATAAGACAGTTTATCTGAGTTAAGCAGAGAGTAAATTAAATCGACTATCTGCATACTCGGCTGTTGGGGAGCTTCGGTTACAGATTTCTCACAGAGTCCCGAGGTCCAACAACATTTACATAATTATTATCTGTTTACTGGGAGCTATTTCTTCCTGCATCCCCTGCCTGTGTTATTTATAATTCCCTGCATTTGCAGAACCCGCTGATAGATGGCAGACGCCCGGCCATTGGCTGATCATATCTGGGGCATTTCTCACTGTTGCTCAGCTCTAAATAATGTTGATACGACAGTGGAATGGAAGAGATTGTTTGTCTTCAATACGTTGTGTGTGTGCGCGTTTATGCCAGAGGAATATTTTATTGCTCAGAGGTTGCTCTTTCATAGCTCTAGAGACTTCAAGTCAACATGAAATGGCGTTTGCAATCCGTTTGACTTCCATCTGATGAATTTCAGAGTGAAAAAGTATGTAAATAAAAAAAGGATGGGGACATTTTTTTTATTGAGTTCGTATTGAGATTTCTTTTTTTTTTTTACTGCAGCTGTGGCATCTTGGCAAATCGCAGCACAGTTTGAGATGTTGTTGAGATCTCTTCTGAATCTCTAGAGGAAACATTTCCTCATTCGCAATTTTAACGTCGAGAGAGAAAATGAGCAGAAGAGAGCAAGAACAAGTCAGATGGAAAGAGAGTGGGAGAGAACATTTACATAAACCATACACAACATATGGGCTTCACATAAACACCCTGTATGTCTCTAAGAGTATCTTTAGGGAATGCCTTTAATGCCTCATATTTGTGTTATACAGGACTCAAATATTAAAGTTCAATACTGGCCAATGATTGATCTTCTATCCGAGTCGTTATTTACATTAGTGCCTCAATTACTCAACACATGTTGCCCCAGGGCACAATAAAGCTCCCACACAGCAGGAAATATCATCAGCCCACTTCCTCTAATGTAATATATGTTTCCAAACAAATGACACGCGATACGCTAAATGCCCGTGCCTTCGTTGTGATTTCCTCTGTCTCTGAAATAGATTGCAATCATTTTTTTCCCCCCAACATCTAATGTGTTATTTGCACAATTTGATTAAAGGGCCATAAAGCGACTTGAGCGTGAGGTTAACGTACACTCCTACGCAAACTGATGCTTTTAGGGACTTTGTTTTTAAACATACGGGCGTAGTAATTCAGGTACAGCGTGAGCATGACAGTATGACACTCTACTTTGCTAGCAATAACAGAATCTTGGTTAAAAACATTTGGGCTGCCTCGCGATCTAGCACTTACACAGCTAGCATACAGTGATTTGCTGTGTCCAAAACCCACAAGCAAACGTTGGCACTGTAATATAGTTGTCAAACAAGATGACAAAGAGACAAATGTTAACATTAAGCAAATGAGCCAATAACAGAAAATTATTATGTGTGATTTCATTGCAGCGTCGGAAATTAACCTGGGCTCAGGGTAGAAAAAGTGTAAAAAAATGATGGGACAATTCAAGTAATCATTTTATTTAAATAATATAATATAATATAATATAATATAATATAATATAATATAATATAATATAATATAATATAATATAATATAATATAATATAATATAATATATGCAATACAATATAATTAATATAAAATAATATAATTAATATAATATAATATAGTATAAACTTCAGCTCTGAAAACACTGAACAAAATCCTCATAAAAGGATGATTTGTCTCTGCTCAAATTCAGCAAAACAAAATGAAAAGGGGAAAAAAAAAGAATGAACTTGGAAATTTGTCAGAAAAATGTCAGAAATTGTTTGAAAAGTTTAATAATAATTAATCTTGCTCAAGACATGCAGCATTAAAATGCTTCTCATTACAACACTTTTTTTTTTTTTTGAACTTTTTAGCATTTTTTAGAGGCAAGAAAATCCTCGGATCCTCGTTAAAATAATACTTTTAATTTATTTTTACTGGCAAAACATCCTGTCAACTATGACTTGTGAAACCCACCAATTACATTAGGGCATTCAATAGTAGGTAGGAATGTTTACTACACACACACACATGCACAAAAGACAAAATGATTTTTATACTGTACAAACCGTATATTATATACCCTAACGCTAACCTTACCATCACAGAAAACTTTCAGCATTTTTACATTTTCTAAAAACGTTTTGTCCCCATAATGCAGGGAATACCTGGACCACACATACCCCTTTTCCACCAAAGCAGAGCCAGAGCTAGATTGGAGCCAGAGCCTAGTTCCAAATCGGTTCTTTGTGTTTCCACACCCAAAGCTCCAGCTCCGAGCCAGGAAAAGTGGTTCTTAAGTAGCACCAAAACATAGCTGGGCTAGAACAGGGCTAGAAGTAAGAACCGATTACGTCAGGCACTGGGGGAGGGGTCAACAAGACGAACACAGACTTGAGATCCGCCATTGTTGAAATAGCAGCTAATGGAGCTAACAGCTGCTGCTCGTTTGTAATCTCCGTCTATGCTAATTACGGCGAACTGCACGAATGCGTTGGATTTGCTGTGTTTTCGTTGTGTTTTAATGCCGATGTAGGATCGTAAAGCCACGTTAATCAATAGTTGTTGATGGAAGGCTTGTTGGCAGCGGTGCTGTGCAGAGACCGATCTCCGTATGATAACGAGTCCAGCGAGAGCATATGACTCCTTATGCTTTTGATTCACTCATGCGTTTTTTAAAATATTATACGTGGATCGGTCTGCGCAGCGCCGATGCATCTCAAACAAGCCTGGTGTGTGTGTGTTTCCCGCTAGCGTTGCTGAGAAAGATAAGACGTATACAGTGACGTAAGACCTGGCTCTGTTGTGGCTCTACTAGCCTGTGGAAACGCAAACGGTTCTTAGCAGGCTCCTCAGTTGAACCAACTATGAACTGGGACTAGCTCTGGCTCCGATCTAGCTCTAGCACTGCCTTGGTGGAAAAGGGGTAACACACAGTATTTCTCATGGATCTCAACGCAGTGCATTCTAGGATTTCTTTCTCTGCAAAACATATGCTACCTTAAAAATGGACCAAATCTTAGAAATTGGCACCTATCTTTTGGAACAGCCGACCCACTGGGAGCACACATGATGTATAGGAAGTTAAGATTTGGAAAAGATCTACGGAGTCAAGTAGAGTAGTGGCGGTTCTATGGCCCCACCCTGTGGTGTGTCTCAGTCTTTATGTCTTTCACTTCAAATCTCTTGTGCAAACACTCTCTGTTCCTTCCAGAAATTACCTGCGACTGAAAAGCAAGGGAGAAAGAAAGAAAGACAGAAAGGGAGAGGCAGAAAATGGTTCCTCTGAATTCTTTCCCCACACAGTAAGATTTATTGAGCTGGCTGAGTTGAATATGTCACTGTAATGCATACAGGCTAATATCCCGGTCCACAATCCACAGCATTAGGGCAGGCGTGAATACATTTGGCTGGTTACAACCCTCACTAATCAATCAAATGCACACGGAGGGTGTTTTTGCTCACAGAGCCCCACTTCTTGCTCATTACACCCACAAATCATACATTACACATTCTTTACGATACTAAATCCGCCGCTCACTCCTACCAAGACTCATAAAACTGAAAATACACCGTCAGTTTATTAGTCTGGGGAGAGATTTAGAAAAACACACATTCAACAATGAGAAGCTCACGCTATCGTCTGGGCATCATGTGGATGAGAAAAGCAACAAAAAAAACGCACTTTGGAGCTGACAAGTGCATATTTGCTTCTGCCTCAAGAGAGCGGATAGCCAGCAAATACGAATTTCAGTACAAGAGAAAGATGAGATGCCATGAATAAAATTACATTTATTGTCTATGTGCTTGTAGGGCAACATGAAAAACCTGAAATCAAGCTGGTAAACCCGAAAATATCAATCCAACCATTACATCTTTGGACGATTTTTCTTGTTATTCAGTTAACAGCATAAGAAAATTGAACATCTACTCTATAACATACAGATGGAAAGATGTAGACCATAAAACTAGGTCTGAACGTCTAAATTCACAGCAGGGGATGATGGAACCGATTAGTTTTGGTTGGATTCAGTAAGACTCCGAACTGAGTCTGAGGGCGCCGACTGGCCTCCATTAGTGGGCTCGGGTGGGCGGCGGAGGTCTGGAAGGCACCGAGACGGGCGATAATAAAGGGGTAATCTCGCCCAACACACCAGCTAGTAGGGTCACAATCCATCTTTCCTTTTGAAAGCTGCTCTTAACGCCACAACAACACGGTGTAGTCGATCAGATGGTCACAGGAAGCATTTCAAATGCAGAACATTTCTAAAAGGAAATGGATTCTCTGAGTGCAGATGAATGAAAGACAACTCTTCGGATGGAAAACCTGAGAAAATGTTGGTCTAAAAATAATATAAAAAAAAACGAAAGCTGCGTTACACAATACCTTGTGGGTTTCAACATCCTTGCATACCCGAAGACCTTTCCGGAAAACCAAACTCTGATGTGACACAAATTGTATTCATAGAAGTGCCGCTACAACTTCAATGGACATGCAACAACCAAGATAGTTTACCTTAGCCAGTAGAAACTAGGACACTACGTTTATTCACACTTAGCTCTATTACACACACACTTTCCTCAGAGTTTCAGTGGCAGCTAGTCAGGCCTGTCTCCGAGGCTGATGTTTCTATGGCAGCCCATGCTAAAGTCCTTAAAGGCTTTAAGCAGCTTATAAACTTCGGAGGAAATAAACTTCAACATCCCTCCGCAGATTTGGAAGCCGTTTAAATCCTACAGGGTTTGATGTACAACCCACATGCTTCTAATATCTAAACTGATTACACCGAAAATTGTGCGCACTGCAGTTTAATATCCCTTAAAGATCCGTTCTGTCTCCAATTAAAGGTTTGTCATAGAATTTCATGTTATTTTTATGTGTTTTACCGTTTTTCACGCATAAATAGGTGGCGTAACACGATTACAGTCACAGCTAACTGAGACAGACGTTTCATTTTTAGTGCATGCAGCTAGTTCAGGCGAAAAGAAGTTGCTAATTGCATTTGTCGCTCCATTGTAATAGGCTTTGGGAAATCAAGTGCTTGCCTGCCTAAAAATGCTAAAAGTCCAAAATAAAAAAAGTTTAATGGTACTTTGGAGCTCCAGCATTTTACCAGTTTACAGTAGATTTGTTCAAAACGTTCCCCTGTCCTCCATGTCCACTACCTCACATGTCTAAGATTCATTTTAAATAACTGGACATTCCAAGTATAAATCAGGAACATAAATGACCAAGATGGTACCAAAATGTGAATTTAAAATGTAAATTAAATAATTATTGACACTTAATTATTGACAACATGAGCACATTGTTTGTTAATATACAGAGCTACTGTATATTAATTATTTTTGTGATACAATGCAGATATTTAACCCTCCTAATGCATTAAAAAACGGAACCTTTTGCATTCCAGGGTCAATTTGGACCCAGTGGAACGCAAGCCTAAATAGTCGTATTTTAATATTTTTCAACTAAAACCACATTGTATCTAATAAGTCACTTCTCATTAATGCGTGAATGCAGAAACGTTTTAAACATTACCATGTTTTTACCATGCTATTACTTAATTTATTCATTAAAAAATTGAATTTCTATGACATTTTTCAAGAACTACAGCAAAAACCAGTGATGTAGATACTTTATATATTATATAGAAATATATATTTTTTTATCAATATTTATGAGAAACTTTATTTGAATATATCATTAGATGCAATTTATAAGAACATATAATATAATTACCAGTATTTACTCCATTGACATCAAATACTTAATACTTATTAAATTCAATCAAACATAACTCATGACTGCTCAAAATAGTCTAAATTTATGAAAAATACATAACTAAACACCACCAAAACAACATCAATATTACTGTAAAAGAGGCTAAATATAGTTTACAAAAGTAATTTGAGACAAATCTAACTAATAATAGGACCTGAATGCAAAAGGTGCGACAATATAGTTTAAATTGTTACATCTCTTACATTTTTTTGTTTAAAGAATCAGAAAAAAAAAATATATATGATGTGTATTTTGATTATCTTATCACACAAAATTTAATCTTACAAAAAAATCACACTTGGGGCTTCAGCTTTATTGTGTTGATTATGTTTACATTATGTTTGAGATTATATATCTCCATATAGTTAATAACAGTAACTATATAACTAAAAACAGTAACTATATTAATCAAAATTCTGATTCTTGAACTGTAAACTCCCAAGTGTTGGCTTTCTAAATAGACAGTATGTTGGTTATGTGCAGCAACTTTTTTTTTTTTTTGGTTATGTCATTTATGGCCCCCTTGCCAAAATGGGGGCTGCAGGAGAAGGGGATAAAAAAATGAAAATATGTACCTCTTCTGGGTCAAAACAGACCCGAATGCAATGAATCAGCTATTGAGCTCCCATAGTGATTAAGTACAACTGCATGACATGAACGAAATAAACAATGAATTATAATATTCACACAAGTTCATGCTCTTGACCACTATTAATTATTTGAACAGTTATTAAAAAATACACTACCATTCAAAAGTTTGGCATCCGTAATATTTATTTATGTTTTCTTCTCCTCACCAAGGCTGCATTTATAATTTAATATTGTGAAATTATTATATTTTTAAATAACTATTTTCTATTTTAATATATTTTAAAATGTAATTTATCTCTTTGATCAAAACTGAATTTTCAGTATCATTAATTTCAATGTCACATGATCCTTCAGAAATCATTTTAATACGCTGATTTGCTGCTCAATAAATATTTCTAATTATTATCAATGCTGAAAGCTGCTTAATACTTTAGTGGAAACTGTTAGTTTTTTTTTTTTTTCCTTTGATGGATAGAAAGTTCAAAAGAACAGCATTTATATGAAACAGAAATGGTTTGAAGCATTATTAATGTCTTCACTGTGTCACTTTTTGATCGTGACCCTCGGTAGAAAACAGCCTTCACTCTGCTGGCGTGCAATGCGGCTCCACTGAACGAAACGAACGCTCACTCAAAGACACAGATGTAGTCGACACTCTCGAGCGGTTTCAATCAAACCAAACTACTGGCCTAAACATATCTTCAAGAAAAACCTGGAAAAGTACGCCATATGTACAAAAGCTACAGTCGAGAAAGTGACACGAAGGATAAACAATGTCGATCACTTTGGAAACAGACAAATTGCCCTACGGGGCTTCATCGGAGTGAAATAATCACCTTCTAAAGGCTGTATTCATTCCTATGTGTGTTGCACTTAGAAGACAGATATAGATTTATTTGGCTGTCTGCATCATGCACTAAAGTATCGACCATGTCAAACTAGGGGTTTGAAGGGGAGCGTTTTTATGTTGGATTGCAAATCTACCCACTCTTCCTTTTCACCCTCCTGCTTTCATGTTTTCAGCCCTAAAATGCCTCAGTCTGTCTAAAACTCCACTGAATGTTGGCACTATCACCTTTCTCAAATCACAGCAATAATCCCTACATGAATCTCTAGCTCAATTACGGCTTTCTGGAGAACAGGATTACAGGAGGAGGTGGCAGCCAGAACTTGGGTGTGACAGGAGGAGAGAAGGAGAGAGGAGAGGAGGAAAATAGACAGACGCAACAATGACGGATAAAAGCCCAAAAAGCCTGTCAGCCGTCAGCGGTGCAGTCATGCATGCAGGGCCCTGCAGACGGATCCAGCGGCTGTGTATTTGTGTGTGCTTCCAGTCCTGGACTTCTCGACTAAGAGGAGAGGTGGATGAGAGCGAGGACAGGATAGTGACAGGGTGAGGTGTTTGAGAGCACAGGGTCAAGATTTCCACAGCTCCTGAGAATAATATCCAGCACAAGGGAGCATTAAATGAAAGAGAGGGGGAACTGAGAAGAACTGACAGAGAACAGCACAGCAACACACACCGGCTGCTGCTGAGAGAAGCCGTAAAGACAAAGACGCAGAGACAAAAATACATTCAAAGTCTACCATTTTAATTGGAAACATCTCCATAACCATACACCAGTTGTGATTGATCACAAACATTCAGTGAAAATATACACTTGGCTTTGTCTGGCTATCACTAGACCAAGCTCAAAATTTGGGGAGTCTGCTCTGTGTTTTCTACTGCACAAGAGGTGTGATCAATGGGCATAGTTCAAATGACTCTGTACGCAATTGGATAGTCCTTCAACCAATCAGACCATAAGAGGCGTGATCAACGGCATAGTTCAAATGACTCTACCCAACTGGATAGTCCTTCAATCAATCAGACCACAATAGGTGTGATCAACGGGCATAGTTCAAATGACTCTGTATGCAACTGGATAGTCCTTCAATCAATCAGACCACAAGAGGCGTGATCAAGAGGCATAGTTCAAATTACTCTACCTAACTGGATAGTCCTTCAACCAATCAGTCAACAAGAGGAGTGATCAATGGGCATAGTTCAAATGACTCTGTACGCAACTGGATAGTCCTTCAATCAATCAGACCACAAGAGGCGTGATCAACGGGGATAGTTAAAGTTACTCTGTACGCATTTGGATAGTCCTTCAACCAATCAGACCACAAGAGGCTTGATCAGCGGGCATAGTTCAAATGACTCTACCCAACTGGATAGTCCTTCAACCAATCAGACCACAAGAGACGTGATCAACGGACATAGTTCAAATGACTCTACCCAACTAGATAGTCCTTCAACCAATCAGACCACAAGAGCCGTGATCAATGGGCATAGTGAAAAATGACTCTGTACGCAACTGGATAGTCCTTCAATCAATCAGACCACAAGAGGCGTGATCAACGGGCATAGTTCAAATGACTCTACCCAACTGGATAGTCCTTCAATCAATCAGACCACAAGAGGCGTGATCAACGGGCATAGTTCAAATGACTCTACCCAACTGGATAGTCCTTCAATCAATCAGACCACAAGAGGCGTGATCAACGGGCATAGTTCAAGTTACTCTGTACGCATTTGGATAGTCCTTCAACCAATCAGACAAGCGATCCATCGCTTCTCTATCCGTCATTGTGTTAAACCCGCCAATAGGGCGCCAGGTGGATAAGCCGGTTTGTGATTGGTCCCCGCAAATATGTAACAGAAAGCAGGATTGAAAAATCTACAGGTTTCCAGCCTGAGCTCCAGGGAAAAATCAAATCGTTGGCAGATCAAGCTGGGTTTACCCAGTCTACACTTGGCTAATATTAACATTGAAAACAAAAATGTGCTTACAAACACTGACTCTATGTTTTTTCCTCAAAAGTGTAAAGCCGGGTGCACACTGCATGATTTATAATAGTCCTTTACGACTGTTGCTTGTGAGACTGTACGAACATGATCCCGCTGTAAGCCATGTCACACTGTAAGATCTCAGTTGTCATTAATGTCAGACTGTACGGCAGTCAATACACAGACGCATGCAGGAAGACTCGTCCAGAGTTAAAACTCGAGTTATGTCAGTGACTGTGAGCTGCATTTACATGCGGGATTGAAATGGTGGCTAGCAAACAAAAACAATCTCTAGCGTTAATTTCAATCATGGCTTTTATTGAGAAAAAAAAAAAAGAAAAAAGGCAAGTGGTGGTTTATTGTTGTCTCACTGTTTTGACAGGTTCTGTGCTATTGGTCCTATTGGATTTTTATTTGACAGTTGTCGTAGGAGAAGAACGGAAGCTTGTTTCTGCCACGGAATAAAACAATTAAATTTTTTTTAGTTTTTATCTCACAATTCTGACTTTTTTCTCACACTTGCGAGCTTACATCTCACAATTCTGACTTTATAACTCACAATTGTGAGTTTATATCTTACAATTCTGACATTATATCTCACAATTCTGACTTTGTATCTCACAATTCTGACTTCATAACTCTCAATTCTGACTTTATAACTCACAATTGCAAATTTATAAATCACACAATTCTGACTTTATAACTCACAATTGCAAATTTATATCACACAATTCTGAGAAAAAAGTCAGAATTACGAGATGTAAAGTTACAATTACCTTTTCATTTTTTATTCTGTCTTAAGCATCCATAGAGAAGCCACACTGCAGGACTATGCCTCAAAACTTCTGGCAATGCTAGAATTTCATCATCAGAAGTACAATTGGATCAAAATGGTCATTAATGTGCTGTCAGTGAACATGTCAAACTAACACTCAAAGACAGGTTTCAGCCTATAGGATCAGAGGAATCTTTTAGGATTCTTAAAATGTGTCTCAAATCGTGGCCAAAATTGTACAGTGTAAATTGTGGCTTTACACAGTCATCCATGCAAACATCCAATAACCTTAAAGAATGGTGATTAATGTGTTTATGTTTCGAACTGAAACAAAGTCAAACCATTAATGTTTTTCTTTCTTGATAAAGGGCAGTTTTAACTGCTTTCACATAGGGATGTGACAGTGAGGAAATTTTCCCACCGGTTAATTGACGTGTGACAACACTGGTAATACCAGTATCACCGGTGGAGGCTTTTAAATCACTAATTCTATCTAACCAAAAGTAACATGCACACGACCGCTCTGAACGCACCAGTGCGCACACACCGTGAATGACAGCTTGTCTGTAAATGCGCGCTCTGTGAGGCCATGAGTGCGTCTCAATCAGCTCCCTAGTTCAGTAGTCAGGGCACTGATCAAGCATTGATCAGTCTATGATTGAGACGCACGCCATGAATGAATAACAGTTCGTCCGTAAAGCCTTGTTTATACTCGATGCGCCCGCACGAGGGCAAGGGTGCGCGTGTCAAAAATGACGTAGAATGACATAGCGGAGGCTCGCACTGCGGAGCCAGTAAACGATCAGTAAAAAGTAAACAATGCGCGCTACTTTCGGTTTTGAATTAGCGCCAATTCGGCTGCGGGTTGCTTGAATTGTGGGTTCATTAGCCTATTATTTTTTATGAAAAACACAACAACAAAACAACTGACAAACTCCCTTAAATAGGCACTTTTACGTTTCGCTTTGAAACCAAATCTTCCGCGATCATCTCAGTCAGCTCCTCACTCTTAAATCTGATGAATGACTCCTGCCGCTGCCGAGACTCACGGTCAGATCACGCTTTATTAAGCAGATACTTTCAGTTTTTATTTGTATTGTCTGTTCTCTAACTGAACTAAATTATTTTATTACTATAAAAAAATCAAAACGACGGTGGGCGGTGCCATGGTGGGCAAGTGATGTAACCGGTGTTGAGTCTGTACACCGGCAACACTATCGTAGCAAGCCTACTTTCACATAATTTTCCCAAAGTCAGTGCAAGATAATGTAAACAACAATTATTTAGTATGTATTATATATAGCCTAATATACATAATTATACTTAAAACATTTTAAAGTGAGTGTTCAACCTATATCTACTTTGAATGGATCAAGTGACACTGAAGAAATATTTAATGTCACAAAAAATATATATTTCAAAAGTTTTTCTATTTAAAAAAAAAAGCTTTCTATTCATCAAAAAGAATAAACATGAAAAAAAGTACAACTTACACAAAAATATTAAGCAGCACAATTATTTTTTCAACATTGACAAGAAATGTTTCTTGAGCATCAAATCTGAAGGATCACGTGACACTGAAGACTGGAGTAATGATGCTGAAAATCCAGCTTTGCTCAAAATTGACTATTTAAAATATATTAAAAGAGAAAATGTTATTTTAGTTTGTAATGTTTCACAATATTACTGTTTTACTGCTTTTTTATGGTGACATGATGATGATGAGGATGAAGAATTAAATGCAGCCTGGTGAGCATAAAATACTTCTTTCAAAAGCCCCAACATTTTGAATATGGATCAACCTAGTAGGACACCAATGAAAACTCGAACAGCTCTTTAAGGTAACAACTGCACTTTCTTTTTACAGTGTGTGAATGAAGCAGAATTAATTGCAGAAAAGTGTCAAAAGAAGAATATTAAGGAAGCATTAGAGATTTCAATACAGTACTCACCTTGCAAGCTTTATAATTATGTGACAGCAGCAGAGAAACTCGAGAACAAAAACAAGCTGCGTGTTTTTATGTATGACTGACAGCAGCGGGCAAGGTCAACATTGCCAGGAAGTGGCTTTTATTGTGCAGGAAAAGCATGAGCTCACACTCGCAGTAGCACGGTGACAGATAGAAGCACCGAAACACGGTAAATAATCAGTGGCAGGAGGCCTGGGTGGCTCATTCTGTTCTCTGCCATCTGAGGACCGGGGTTTGTCATTCGGCACACTGCTGCTTTCAAAACTCAGACTCCCCAGTACCTCGGCAGGGGAACGTCTCCTCATGTCATCTCAAACTTCGAAAGCAGAGCGTTTCAGACACTCGGTTCAGCATGCATGATGCTGTGGGGCGAGGAGGCAGCCCGTCAAGAGAAGAGAGCCGTCTCCCTCTCGCTTTTTGAGGAGACACACCACTTCACAGTCAGTGTGAGTTCTGGTGATTTGCCCCTTTATGTGACCCCTTAACATACGAACTCACACTCATGTACACAAACACACATAGTCGCTCACCAGAAGCTACCCAGGGGAAATAAAAATATGAGCCCGAGAGAGTGTGAATTTAAACCAAGAAATAAAGAGAGAGATGATAATATAAATATTTGCATAATTATAAAATGTATATAATACTACAAAAATAATACTACAAAAAGTTTTAATTTAAAATAAATACTGTTATTTTGAACTTTCTATTCATCAAATTAACCAGAATATGTGACCCTGGACCACAAAACCAGTCATAAGAGTAAATTTTTTAAATGTATACATCATCTGAAAGCATCATCAAAGAGACTCAAATAACTCTGTCGTTTTATCATTCAGGCAAGTGTTATACATTATTATAATCTGTTAAGTTTCTATTTTTAAGTTTTTCTATTTTTTCACACAAAAAAATGAATCGTTGTGCTTTTTGAAAAATAAAGATAACAAACATGATGCGCAACGTGCAGCCTCTTCAGAAAAGGAACTCTAGCTTAGTGAATATTTGTCTCACAAACATGAGACATATGTCTAAAGAAACACTGAAATGTCAGGTTTTAAATAATGTAAATCAAATTGAAAATAAATATTCTGTGTTTATATAATCTGTTTGAAAACAGAGAGATGTCAGTCGTTCGCGAGTATCTCATTATCCACTAATGCGACCGCGACCACGCCCACGCCCACGTGTGTTCTTTTGAGATTCAAATACTGAGGCAATCCAGAGTCAACACCCACACATCAACTCAAATAAACACATCAAGTGTAGTGCTATACTTCAGCTACATCATTTTGTGACACGTTGAGGAATAATCCTGGAATAATTTACCTCATCAAAAGCTGTTCATTTCTTAGAGCAACGGATTCAGTCGCTGATTGTAAGGTAAGTTTATTCTGTTAGCATCTGTGAATATTAAGCGCAAAAAGACTTAAATAAGTCTGCTCAGATGCTATCATATTGATGTTTAACCCTCTATGGCATGGTGTTGCCCTCAGGCAACAAACTACCTTTTTGGACCTCACACCGCCCCTTTAACTTATTTAAAAAACCTTTGTAAATATATAATATCACCTGACATGTCTGTTCAATGAAATGAGGGGCTGAAATGGGTGTGACTTTTTGTTTGGGGTGGAACAGTCCATTCATGAAGCAAAGCCACATGGGACACAGTGTCATCAATTGGTTAGATAAATATCACTTTTCAACATGTTTAAATTGAAATAAATTTATATTAAAAAATATATGCATGTGCATCAGTATGTAAAGAAGTATGTTTGATTGTTTAAATATTTATTTTGTTTTTATTTATATACTAAAACTGTGTTTTTTTCAGGGCAACACTGTGCAGTCAGACCACTTTTGTTCAGGCAATATCATAGGGTTAGGACCATATGGTGCATTCAAGTCTTCCTGGGAAGTTTGTTTTTACACGTTCAGAAAACTCAAATAATGTGCATTATGTGTATCATTTATGTTCCCTTTCAGTCGGTCACGTTCGACGTACGTCGGACGTACCGACGAATTGGGATCACTTCTGGGAGCCCTTATCAGCTTCGAGCAATTTAGAACCGGCCAATGAACAATTGGCGTGCGAGATTTGCATCTCGCACTCCGCCCCGCGGGTATAAACAGGAAGCGAGAGCGAATGCATGCTGTCATTCACTTCGGAGCTGTTACGGACCCCGAGATGACTACTATGCTTGCCCGGGACGCCGAAAGGGTAGGGCTCGTGTGGAACCCTCCACCGTGTCCCGAACCCTCTAGGTTGGATGATTGGTTCCTCGGGGAGGGTCGCGCTGGTTCTCAGCGTCCCGCCCCGACACCTTTCTTCCCGGAGGTGCATGAGGAGCTCACGAGGTCGTGGACGGCTCCTTTTCCTGCCAGAAACCGGCCGAGTGACTCCTCCCCCCTCACTACCCTCGATGGCGGACCAGCCAAGCGGTACGCCGGGATCCCACCAGTGAAGCGCGCCGTCGCGTTGCAACTGTGTCCGGCGACGTCTACCTTACCGTTCTAGTGTCGGCTTGCTGCGCCATTCCCTCCCTCATGGTACGGATACGTGCGCTTATCTGCTCCAGTCGAGTTCCCCAGAACGGCGAACCCTGTTGAGTCCTCCGCAACCCGCGGCAGTCGGATGTGGTGGAGCGTTCAACGCCAGGTCTAACACTCATATGCATTGGTGGAACTTGTGTTAGGCTGGGTTCCATATGTTGTGACCCCCACGGCGGTCCCATATGTGTATTCTTCCACGGAACGGCTCCCTACGGCGAGCCTGTGTCTTTCCCTCGGCAGAGTCTCCTCTGCCGTCTCAGGAGGGTGTTGTCCCCCTCCTCTAATTGGCCGGGGCCACCCCTGGGACTTCCGTATGTTGTGCTGCCCACGGCCAGCCCATACGTGTATTTACCACATGTTAACTCCCTCTGGGCATGATGTGGCTTCCGCAGCGTCCTTCACAGGCACGCTTTCCCAGCGTTATCCAATACAGTCAGCTGAGTGGGTCTTGCGGAATAGCAGCTTTGACTCTCCCTACGTGAATTTCCCCACCCACATCAGATCGGGGTCTGAGGGGCTCATCGCTGGGTGCTGGAAGTGGTAGTAACTATGGCGTTTTCAAAAGGGATCCCAATTCGCCGGTACGTCCGACGTACGTCGTAGTGACCGACTGAAAGGGAACGGCTTGGTTATGTATGGTAACCCTAGTTCCCTGAAGGAGAGAACAAAGACGTACGTCCCATCGCCACAGTTGCTGTACCATCACTGCAGGGCCGAGCCACTCAGTTCGGCTCCTCAGTGAAAAACAGCGTGCATTACCCGCGGGGCGGAGTGCGAGATGCAAATCTTGCACGCCAATTGTTCATTGGCCGGTTCTAAATAGCTCGAAGCTGATAGGGGCTCCCAGAAGTGATCCCAATTCGTCGGTACGTCCAACGTACGTCTCCGTTCTCTCCTTCAGGGAACGAGGGTTACCATACGTAACCGAGACGTTTTTTAATCATCATGGGCGACAATTTTTATGATGGATATATTATCAGGGACCCCCAGGCTCCCAAAAAATGGGGTGAAATATTTTTTTCCCAAAAATATTATAGCCTAATGTTATTTTTAATTTAATATATGTTGATTGTGAAAAGTAAACAGCACAAATAATAAAGGATTTATTAATGATATCGTATCGTAATGATTTTTGGGATAAAAGGTAAATTGCTAATTTTGACCCGTACAATGTATTGTTAGGCTATTGCCACAAATGTATACTACCTGCGCACCTTATGACTGGTTTTGTGGTCCAGGGTCACATATATGTGTGTGTGTGTGTGTGTGTATGTGTGTGTGTGTGTGTGTGTGTGTGTGTGTGTGTGTGTGTGTGTGTGTGTGTGTGTGTGTGTGTGTGTGTGTGTGTGTGTGTGTGTGTGTGTTTGTGTGTGTGTATTTGGTTAATGTAGTTGGTATTTAGTTTGTTAAGCTTACTTGAGATTTTCACCTTTACACACATCCAAAATACAGAACGTATATGTTTTACAGGTACCATGATGCAATTACATAAGTTTTGATTCATAAACATTTAACTCAACTCAACTGACTCTCTTGACTCGGATTTTAAATGAAAGGAACTCAGATCAAGACTTTTTCTCCAGGAAATAACCTCCATATGTATGTGGCTGATGATAAAGGCTCAGTGCTGTGTTCATCTGTCTCTTCTGGCTCTAATTCCCAGACACGTATTGGCCATAATTGCCACTTGAGGAACACTTGGCACCCAGCATTTCTTCTTTCCACTGAGGTTGCATTTAAACTCAGTGGAGTGGATGGGCAGGGCGCAGTAGGGTGGCTCTCATGCAGGAGGGCTCTATAATAGGGGCATTTATTAAACGAGGGTGTAATCGCTCTATGTGTGGCCAGCTTTAAGGGTCTCTAGTGCCTGTTGGGACAGTGGGGGGCATGGCTCCTACCCGCTTGACTTTCCAAATCAAGTATCATTGGTGTAATGCACAGCAAGGTCTCTGGGTTTACCAGTCAATAGCTCATTTTAGGCTACTTTGAACCTGCTGAGAGGAGAAAGGGAACACCCTATCTGACAATGTCCAGCAATCTTCTCATATACAAACAGAGATTTCATATGGAGGAGAAGGACAATAGCTATTGAGACATATTTTGAAAAGTTTTTGTCTTTGTATTATTCTCTTACTTCAGACAAATGCAATGGTTGCCGCCTAGTTTTACGAAATTACATTTTACAAAGCTAAAAATCAAACACTGAAATGTTATCAATACTATCATAAAAAGATTCACGGTGACACTTTATTTTAGGGTTCAATTCTTGCTATTAACTAGTTGCTTATTATCATGCATATTACTAGGATATTGTTTGTTTATTAGTACTTATAAAGCACATATTGATGCCTTATTCTGCATGACCATATTCTACATCCCTTAATCCTACCCAATACCTAAACTTAAACGCAACAAAAACTACAAACTACAAAAACTACCTTACTAACTATTAATAAGCAGTAAATTAGGAGTTAATTAAGGCAAAAGTCGTAGTTAATAGTGAATGTGTGTACCCCATACTAAAGTGTTAACATATTCACCACGCAAAACAAGGCATAAACCATGTTTATCCTTGTTTCTCCCATATTTAAATGTAGTCTGGGTCCAGTGTTACCCTAAAAAAGTAACTAATTACTCTGAACTAATTACATATTCGACAGTGTAATTAGATTACTGTACCAATTACACTCTCTAAAAATATTGCATTACTTATTACTAATTTCTTTCTAAATCCCATATCAACCTAAACCATTTGAACAATAACATGAAAAAAAAGAGGAAAAAAAGGACATTTTTGGGCTGCAACCCACTATAGTTGAGAACCACTGGTCTAGTGTGACAGATAAATATGTAGGATTCTTGGTCAACGAACCTTGCATGAACACTTTCCAACATCTTCCAGTGTCCAACGCATAAACCAGTCATGACAATGTGAAGAAACCAAGATAAAAGATGACCGCACAACACTTGTGGATGTTTCTACTGTGGCTGTTTTGTGGATAAAAGGATGTTACTCAACAAATAAGATGCTTTTTATGATGTAAGCTAACCATAATGGCAGTGTTTCCTCCTCTGAAGCAGAAAACATAAAACTTTACCCTATATAAGATGGGGAAGGGAGGACAAAACACAGAGCAATGATTTATTGATGGCTAATGCTGGCATAATAGCAGTTTGCAGATGAAGGTTTACACATGGCTTGTTTTAAAGAAACGTGTATTTAAGAGCCCATATTCTTTTTGAAACCTGGTTAGCGCCAAACGTATACATGCAGAGGACTTGGTTTATATGTCACATAAGTGTCTAAAATCAATGTTGTATTACATAATCTCATTCAGTCGAGCTTCATATACATTTGTGATTGATAACCACGTTACCAACACTGTGATGCTCAAACGTTCTAATAAATAGATCAAACATTGTCTTCTGTGATCAGCTATCTTGCAATATCCTTGAATAAAGCATGTAACCATAATAACAGAAAACAATAGTACATTTTAAAAAGACTTTGCAACTTTATTTAAGGTTTAAATATGTGTTCAACACTATTTAGACAAGCTTTGTTTTTTTCTTCTCGAGGGTTTAAACCCTCAAGCAGGTCTTTTTTCCTCATTCTCCGACTCATGCCCAGACAATACTCCTATTTATTGCCTGAGAGAGGTTGACAACATTAACACTGTTGTTTAACAGCAATAAATAACATGCCTCATGCCATGTTAAAGACAGACAAAATGGCCCGTGTTTCTGTTCATACAGTGCATGTCAATCAAACTCACTCTTAAAATTTAGATGCAACCCATTTTACAGAATTCTGTTGCAAATCTCGTGTATGAACAGAGCCATATTTAGCACCCCAAACAGCGCTAACAGTAACTGACAAGCATATTCTGCTCCTGTGTGTGAACATAGCTATTCAGAGACTCAACAGCTCCTGTATACGCAACGCAATATCAGTGTGTCGCTAAATGTGATACATCTGGAACACTTTCTTTCTCATTAACCTAAATGAGTTCAGACAGATCTCAGCTCAGGCACACGCATACAGCCGTCTCTGCCAGCTTTCAACTTTCTCAAAGGGCAGGGGGAAAAAAGACAAAATAACATCTTATCGAGTTTAATTACCTTGTTTGCTGTCTGAGAATTTGATTACCCTTTAAATTTGGCACATTTTGATCTTCTTCCGCAAGACAGTGCGATGTGTTTTGACAACATGCACAAAGTTGTACACTATTGTACTATAACATCCAGTTTGAGAAATGTCACTGCAAATATCTCTACTACATGCGCTGGTTTGTTTGCTTCATGGTGTCTTTTTACAGTTTTGTTTCACTGTAGATTATTTTACTCCGCAAAGCTGAAGGTGAGAGACGGAAGACTGTTCCCTATATGGAAAATAAGGGTTTAACCACTGGGATGTTTATATGATAGAGTCAGCAACTGGCCTGCCCCAGCCTCTTGGAGCCACTCATTACAAAGAAAAGGCAGCAGTGCATTCTGGGTACCAAGACACAGTGGAAGCCATTAAAAAAAGAGACAAAATGTGTGGATGTGTGTGTGGAGAGATAGAGAGATAGAGATAGAGATAGATGTGAGAGAGAGAGAGAGAGAGAGAGAGAGAGAGAGAGAGAGAGAGAGAGAGAGAGAGAGAGAGAGAGAGTGTGTATGATTGGCATCTGTCTCTCCCTCTGAGCCACATGAGGTGACGTGAGGCAGGATGGTGTGTCTGATCTGCTGTCAGAAAGTCAGAGGTATCTGGGCACATACAGAGTTACACAAGCATTCCCAGACACATACTGAACACTGGCCAAGTCACCGTACAAATTTATGTGTAAAAAACAAAAACAAAAAACAAAAAAAAAATTATGCATCTGTTATAAAATAAACCCACTGTGTCTAGGGATAGTTGTCTAGTTCGTCAACAAGCGATTGATTAGTGTGTTTAATGCTAGTTTATTTTTCTTTCTATATATACAGGTTTTGGACAATGAAACCGAAACACTGGCCAATATAGTGTTGGAGGTTTCATGTCTATATGTATTTGTAGCCTGGTGGCCAATCTTTACTGATTTTACATTTCATCAGTAAGAGGAGAGTGTGAAAGTTGAATTAGCAGAGCAATAGCGCAGGTGTATATAACAAATGCAATCCATACAAGATAATGGGAGACATATCAGAGTTAAATAGAGGACAAATTGTTGGTGCACGTCTCGCTGTCTTTGTGGTCTATTGGGAGCTATTGCATACCTCCATGAAGGACGAACCACATCCAAAGCTGTCTGAAAGGGATGTCCAGGTACTAGGCTGCCCAACTCACTGCAGAATTAAATGTGCACCTCGACTCTCCTGTTTCCACCAAAACTGCACGTTGTCAATATTCAAGGTCAGGCTGCTATAGGCAAACCTTTGCCAAAACCCAGATTTCAATGGTGCCAACAAAGGAAATCTTGGACTGTGGACAATTTAAAACATGTATTGTTCTCTCATGAGTCCTCCTTCACTGTCTTCTTCACAACGTAACTCCCAAGGATGTGGGAAAGCACCTAAGAGGCTCAACAACTGAGTGCCCAGAGTGAAGCACAGAGTTTGGCCTGCAATATCATGGCATTTCCTAAGCTTACTTCCTAGGTCACTGCTAAGGACCATTCCGGAGGACCACGTGCACCCAATGGTTCAAACACTGTACCCTGAAGGGGGTGCCCTATATCAGGATGATAATGCACCAATACACACAGCAAGATTGGTGACAGAGTGGTTTGATGGCCTGCACAGTCAACAGAGAGAGACAGACAGACAGACAGACAGACAGACAGACAGACCGACAGACCGACAGACCGACAGACCGACAGACCGACAGACCGATAGACCGATAGACCGATAGACAGATAGACAGATAGATAGATAGATAGATAGATAGATAGATAGATAGATAGATAGATAGATAGATAGATAGATAGATAGATAGATCGATCGATCGATCGATCGATCGATCGATAGATAGATAGATAGATAGATAGATAGATAGATAGATAGATAGATAGATAGATAGATAGATAGATAGATAGATAGATAGATAGATAGATAGATAGATAGGGGTCTGCCTAACTATACACTGGTTTCTATAGACCAATTAATTGCTAATTTCGAGCTAGTCAATTTTCCAGCCAGTCAATAAAAAAATATATAGTGTACATTTTTATAGTGTAAAAATATGTGCACATCTCTAATAGTATCATTAAACAACTGACCGCTTTACCACCCAGGCAAGATGTATCCACTATACTGCAGAAATTCTGTCCTGTCCTGTCTGACGGACTCAAAATAGTCTCTTTTTAAGTCCTAATTGCAATAAAGATCCCACATTTCTGTAGCGGCATGCACATCGGCCTTTAATTCTTCATATCAGCTCTAAATGATAAATGTGCCATGGGAGAACAAGAATCAGCCATACAGCAAAAAACACAGAGTCTTAGCATCAGCTAAACGAACATGCGTTCAGTGGAAAATTACAAACCCAGCACACCGCACACTTACATGTACCAGTGTGTCGGAAAGGCAGGTTTACGTATATGTGTGTGCCAGAGAGAAAAAGTACAAACGCAAGCCGTGTGGCATGTAAGTAAATTGGGTTCTGCTCCAGTGCTCATTAAAAAGAGGTATGTGCCGCAGAAAGGAACGGATAACGTATAGTTTGTCAAAAACACAGAGCACAGGTTAGCCGCGTGTTTGTGCATTCAGGGCAGGGGAAAGAGTTGTTTCCTGCAATGAAACACAAATCTCAGCATGAACATTGTGTGTGTGTGTGTTTATGTTGTCCGTAGGTCCCCTTGTGTGTTTGTTTATTTTTGTGCACGTGTTTTTCTACGAAGTATCAAAGGCACACGCAAGGAAAGGAGATAACATGGCCCCACCCAGTCCAGAGCGCTCTCACGCTGGCAGATAAGGGAATCTGGGTCAGGCTTAAGTTACGGAAAGAGCCAGAAGATCTTGCATCTGCCGAAACAGATGATGAGCATGGCACAAGGGATACCGGTCGCTGCTGAAAAATAGATGTTCGAGGCTGGCAGTCTACGCCCTCGCTAAGCTGAAAAAAGAAAAATGCACAATATTTCAACATATTGTATATTTTATAGTTACCCAGTTAAAATATGTAAAAATACCTACACTTATAATTGTACTTCAGAAGCAACACCGCATAAGATTTTAAAGGATTAGTTCACTTCGAAATGAAAATATCCTGATATTTTCCAGCAATACCCCTCTTCACATTCGCCATCGAGTTGTAACGCGTGTGTCCGGGTGAAAAATACGGATAGCTCACTCAACGCAACTGGAGTCGATGCAAACACGGAGGCGATTGACATCAAACAGCCCGCACTTTATTCCCCGCGGTTCCCCCACAAGAGTCCGGCACAACTCCACTTCCGTCCACAGCATTACCCAACAAAACAAAAATAAATTAATGTTTGCAACAGAAGACAGAAAATAATCCGCACACATGGGAGCTCGAGGCGCAGTGCACACACACACACACACACACACAGAACGCAGGCGCTCCAACCGGGGCGAACGCTCTTAAAGGGGCCACACTATTTTCCTACTCGTTACTCGTTAAAACGCGAAAGGCGAAGCTTGAATTTACGGGTATGTCCCTCTTTGGCTAATGTACTTTCAAGATGGAGGGGCAACATGGCGACCCCCATTCAAACCCCTTACCCGTATGTATTTTCAATGGCATATTATAAACTTACGAGAATACTTTATTACTTGAAAGAAGTAAATATACATTAATGAGCACATATATTTTTGAAATAACTAAGTGTTTTTAGCTAAGAATAAACTAAAAAAGTTACACAGTGTAGCTTTAATGACTCTTGCCACTAGAAGGCCTTATAGCTCCATATGAAGCAAATGAGCAAGTTAATCTCTTAAGTATGCATTCAGATACACGTGTAGACATTATAAAATAATGTTTTGGTAAAGTTGTAGCATTTTCGGTTTTCATTTTGAATTGTTTTTTAGGGTTTTCTATATATATAGAAGCGTTGCTTGCATTCCATTCATTCCTAAGGGGGTGAAATTGACCCGCAAGGGAAGGATTGGTTATTTTTATTACAACCACATAAACTCCTCGAATCCAGAAAAAACTATTTGTGTGTATTTGTGGTTCAAGTGCGACTACTTTTAATTTTTTCTTTGTAATTACGTTTTTTTTATTTTATTTAAATGAGCTTCGGGTCAAAATGACCTGAGGGAAGGATGAACGCTTGATTTCAAGAAAATGTATCTTTAATATGAGTGCATGGCCATGTTAACACAGTATTTGAGTCCTTAATATAGTTATGTTCACACACAGTTCAGTTATTTACGGGAGTGACACCCACATTCTCTGAAAACCCGCGCTACTGTAAGTTTTATGAATGGGACATTTCAAGACTCACACCTGTAAGTAAATGTAGTTGTCAATCCCAACAACTGACAGTGTGAACCTAGCTTATTTTGTCTATTTTTAATTTATTTTCACAAAAAAAAGTGAGAAAAAATGACTATGATATTTATGTCAACAAGTCTTGCAGAATTGCTTCTTTATGCATTTACATATTTTTTACAGGAAACCAAAAATACAAAAACAAATTAAAAACTCATTAAAAAGTCGTTTTGTAGTGAGTGAAACAGCAAGTATGTTAGGAACGTGACTTGTCAAAAGGTAAATAGCTAATTATACTAGTGCAAAGGAATTAAATAAGGAACAAATGAGGTGACCTGTGTGATTGTCTGGAAGGGAAAATACATTAATCACCAAAGGATTCAGGCAATGCGCAGGCGAGGTTGTTAAGACTTAGTTAGCCAGCGGTTCTGCAAAACAAACACGTTTTCTCACCTTCAACCTTTGCTCTTATTAGTCCAATAATCCAAACCACGCTGCATCCTTTCCTCTGCATGTAAAAATCATTTTTCAGGTACCGACGCCTGCTTCGGGGCCACAATAATCTCAGAGCCAGCTTTAATATTTCATAGAAGTGTACCGCCATAAAACTAGAGCTGACAATTTAATTAGATGCCAATGTCTTTGATAAATAGCGTCGGGAGCTATGCATCTAATCTCACATTTAACAGTGAAATCAATATCTGCATAAATCATTCAGGGCCCGAGTCCTTACCAAGCGGCGTGAGGTAGAGGAGTGCAAAATGTATATTTAATACGAGAGCTGACATGAAAACAAGCAAAGGGGAGGAGGGGGGAAGAGAGGAAAGAGGACAAGGTTTGTTCACACACTGCAACAGGGTGCAATTTATTCTCCGCTCAGGTTAGGTTCGTTTGGTGGTGTAATTTGACATCAGGCAAGCGTAAATTCTGCTAACTTGTTTGTTCAGGGAGCTCTTTAAGCGAGTGCTCTTTGGCAAATTAAATTCACTGTGGAGCACCATCACACTGGGACACACACATACATAAATGCAAGGAAACAAAGGGCAATGTGGGACGTGGTTCAAATATATAGAGTTTATGCAAATACCAGGAGAGAATTAGCAGTTTTAACAGTGTCCTTTGTGAATCTTTGAGCAAATTAAACCACCATATGGTTCCCCAGTACTCTGATATGTTTTCGACAATTAAGGGCAAACAAAATTGAGTCCAACCTCAGGAAAAACGCTGCGCATCAGTTCGGCGATCCTGCATTTTACGCCAACTTGATTCTCAGCACAATTCCCCATCAATCTGGCACACAACACCCCCCCCCCCCCCCCATCTCAAAAACGCTGACTACACCAACGCCTATTCAAATCGTCCAAGTAAGCCCGTTTATCCAAAAGCTCTCCAAAGCTAGATTTGAGCGGAGACGGGAAGGATAAACGAGTGAAAAAATACTCCATTCATCTGGAGTATTTCTTACTGAGCTCGTCACCTCTCTCCTCCCCACTGTGGTTGGATTTACATTTCTATGAGGCTGAATGCATACTAAAGCTGTGGATGAGTGCAGAACATCTAGGCCAGTCGCTGTTACCAGTGCTTGTTCTTTAGCATGTGAAATATTGATGGGAATCCAGAGCCCTGCCTCCACTTCCAGCAGGTGAACACCATCTCGGTGTGCAACACCTGCCCCAGCTGGACGCCATTAGGGGGACGGAAAACATTGCACAAGGATGTGGCAATATCTTTAGCCATGCTATTTTTGCAATACCTCTTTCATGTGAAATAAATCTTGGAGTGGAGGTATAGAGGAAGACCACATGCTCGAAGGTGGGTGTACATGGTAGAATAAGTGAAAAATGGCTGTAGAAGAGAAAGGTTTTATGCTAATGCTTCCTATAGCGCCCCCTTTTGAATAACAGAGCACTGCAGTGATGACATATTATTCTTACATGCTTTGTTCATCATAATAATCTTAAATGGATTAGTTCACCTCAAAATGAAAATTTGCTCACCCCCATCTCATCCAAGATTTTTCTCCACATAATGGACTTCAATGGCAAGCAACGGGTTGAAGGTCCAAATCAATGCAGTTTCAAAGGGCTTCGAAGGGCTTCAGAGGGCGCTACACAATCCCAGCCGAGGAATAGGGCAGGGCTCTGAACCGGTTCAAGGAACGAAAACGAAAACCGGAAACGAACAAAATTTTAAGAGGAACAGAAACGAAAACGAAATCAAAATCAATTTGAATCGTTCTGAACAGAAACGTTAATTTGAAATGACCATTAACCGGTTAATAACGTTATTTTATCGTTCTTTTAATATTTTTATTTGGCAGTGACCAATCATGAATAGAGTAGTACAGCATGTGATGTTGACGGATCAAGCATGAGTGAAATGCCCGCGCACCAGTCATCTATGAATCTACCGGTAACGCAAGTCAGTGTAGAGCGCGCATTTTCATGCCTCAAGTACATTTCTTTCCCCGCTGAGGTCTACAATGAATGTGCAGGTATTGGAGGACATTCTTTTCAAACGTTTAAATAAGCAGTACGGACTTTAAGCTCAAATAGACTGATTTAGGCTAGTTTATGGATTCCGTTTAAGCCTATCCAAGTAGGCTACTAGCATCTATCAAACATTTTTCCTATAGTCTTTCAGATTGCCAATACAGCTCAATGTTTTCTATATAGACGGTTGATGCTTCGTATTAAATGGTATGTTATATTGCATTAAATGATCAAGCTTTATTAGCTGACTGAATTTGATTATGTGATGAATGGACGTGTTGCGCAGTGTTTGCTTTGAAATTACCAGTTGACGGTGCATTAAAAGAGCAATGGTTATCCAGTTTATTTATTCTTTATTCATGCAATTTTTAAAACAAGTCGTGTTGAAAAAAAGTTATGTACAAAGAATGTTATCACTCTTCTGAAAAGAATTAGGCATAAGAGCTAGGCCACTTTCGATTGTCTAACGCTCCATTAAATAGGTCCGCTATGCTTTGTAATTAATGCATGTATTTCTGTTGTGGTTTTAAAAATGTTATGAAATACATATTCAAGTTTAATTACCATGCGTTATATTATTATTGAGTGAAAAATAAGTCTATTTATACATATTTGTTTAAAGTATAGGCTAAATTAAAATAACGTTATTAACCGGTATTTTTTCTTATCAAACCGTTTTCGGAACAGTAATGTTTAATGAGGAACGCAAAAACGGAAACGCTATAATATCGATTCTGCTCGGAGTGAACCGATTGATATTTTTTTCCGTTTTTAAGCCCTGGAATAGGGTTTATCTTGGGAAACCATTGGCCATTTTCTAAAAAAATAAACATTTATATACTTTTTAACCACAAATGCTTGACTTTGGTGTTGTGCTTCTTCATGACGTATGACGCCATCACGTTGGAAAGGTCTCGTCCGTGGAAATAACGACCCAGTGCCGAAAAACTCCCTCTCATGTTCTTCTCCAACTTTAGAATTGTCCGACGTCATTGTTTTACATTTATTTTTGTAAAGGTCGTTTGATTTAGTCTTTGTGACCTTTCCGACATGATGACGTCATACGTTGTGTAGAAGCACAATACCGAAGTCGAGCGTTTGTGGTTAAAAAGTATATGATTTTTAAAAAAAAAAAATTTAGAAAATGACTGATGGTTTTCCGCTGGATAAGACCCTATTCCCCTGCTTGGATCGTGTAGAGCCTCTGAAGCCCTTTGAAACAGCATTGATTTGGACCTTCAGCCCCGTTGGTTGCAATTGAAAACCATTATGTGGAGAACAATTATTTTATGAATTTTAAAGTCAAAATACAAATCCTCAGAAGTAAAAAGCTAAACGTAGGTTATAAATTAACTACTCCACAGTCGCATGACTTCAGAGTCACCATCACTAAGCTTCCAACAACTCTTTCGGTCTTTATTTAAAAACATTTAACCTGATTTAGAATAGTTTGCAAGAGCTTGATTATAAACACAATGAGGATGTGATAGCGGACTAGAGAGTAGATGAGTTTACCTGTTCAGCGTGACGATGATTAATGTCACAGACATTATTGCTGATGTCATACATGACAAAATCTTGAGCTTGTGTTCACCACAACCTGTTTCAGGCATTTCATCAAAAACCTACTTTGGAATGCTGGAACCAGAAGTGCTAAGTTCTAAAACTCATGGCCTACAAAAATGCATCATCCCTGCAACATTCTATATGAAATCAAGCTTATGTAGCTAGAATGTTATCTGTTTTTGAATTCCCTGGGAATTGAACCCTTGACCTTCCATGATCTGCCTTTTGAGCTACAAGAACGCTGCAAGCAATTTCCTATCTTACATCAACACTTGTTTTACATCAAAACAACCAGCAACTAAACATATAATCCCTGTACTTGAGCCTTCCAAGTAGGCATCACTTTCCAATTCCTTTACAGGAAGCTTTCCTGATCTCTCGGGTGTCAGATTCAGAAATCACGGATTACGCAAACGACACGGGGCTTGTCCCCATGGGCACCGACAGTCCAATTCAACTGAGAGCAATATCATTAACTCTGGGCAATAAGAAGAAATTAAGAGGTTTAAAATAGCGCTTAATTCATTGATTCATTGCCCATAAAAGCATCTTTCACAAAATGAAAGGCAGTCACCGACAGCAGGGGGGTGTACAGTCGTGAAGCCATCTACATTGCAGTAATTAGAAATCCGGCTTGTCACAGCAACCCAGAGTATTAAGCTCCAACCCAAAACACCACCCAGATGTTCATCCAGTCATTACTGTAGAGGTTCGGGGAAGGGGGGGACTACATATGACCCCATAATTCAACCCGTACTACACCACCACAGCCCGTTGGAAGGTGTTTTCCAATCTTTTGTTAATTTGTCATGCCTTCTTCCAGTTTAATTAAAAGTAACACTTGGAAGGCAATGTGAGACGCGGGTATTAACATGATGACCGATAATGTGCACCGCCAAATAGGGCCTGGCTTTCATTTAGAAGAAGAAAAAAAGAATCAGTAGTCTCGGTAGGCTACACGTAACGCCATGGCTTAGCCTTAATCCCCCCTGTCAGTCATAAGAACGTATTTTCCTAATTGCCTTTCAAGTTATGCGAAATTAGCACCTACGCAAGTCAAATTATGATGCTATGGTGAGAACAAAAGAGCGTATGGTGCTGCCACAGACCCGCTCAAGGACTCATTAATTCCAGCGTGGTAGAAGAGGTACTCATAGACGACGGAATGAGAGCTCCGGGGCACAATGTGGGAGATCTCAAGGGAAGAAAACCTCCAGGTTTCAGAGCCTCTCCGGTGACAGCACCTCTGGGGGCGAGGGGCTGGAAACACTGTTATTCCATCCAATTCAAGGCAGCGGTGATGTCATTAGCCCCGCTTGTATAGACGTTCGTCTTGTTTATGGACTGCACTTGGAGATACAAACCCATGCATTGTTAAACATTTGATTCAGCAAGCAAGTCGCAGGGGGCTCAAACAGACATTTATCGGCCAAATCACAGCATGCTGACTTTCTCTGGAAGGCCAGATTGATCATGACAGATTGAGATGTGAGGTCGGACAGCCGGGCTAATCAGCTTACAGAGCTTGCAGGAGGACCTTTTCAGCAAATTTCGTGGGCCGGTTGAAATCATGATGCGTTTGTTCAAGTTTCAAGAGGATAAGCTGACATTTCAAACTGGGTTCGCAAGCAATGAATAAGGCTGTGGTAATTATAATCAGTAATATTGTAGTTTTGTTCCAAACCGATTTGCCTAATGCATGTGATACACTCATTCACAGACTTCTTTTTATGCAAAAATGATACCAAGACACTTGGTAATAAGCCTGGAAACAAAACTCACAAACTTATTCTAATTAAACATCAACATGAACAAAGAACATTTCTGTTCATTTGAGATCCAATGTTTGCCTCTGAACTCAAAACATCTGGAGTCTAAATTAACTTCAAAGGTTAATAAAGCACATGCTCAGGCGTAACTGACAAGATAAACTATAGCCCCGTTTCCACCGAACAACAATTTATACCAGGAACTTTTTCTCCATCAGACCTGCAACTGTCTGCGTTTCCACTGCGGTCTAAAGTACCATGAAGATTAGGCAAATTAGGCCGGGGATGTGGGACTGCGCGCGACTGCTCCTCCCAGTCAGCGACGGACAGTGATAACTTTTGTGCGACACTGTCTGCAACAATAACAAGTATGGAGGACATTCAAGCAGCGCTGCTTTTGCTGGTTATTTATTGGTTTACTAAAGAGGTAATTAACAAAATGGCGGAAAAGAGACGAGCACGCTGGATGTCCTCCTCCTCATATATGCTCAATAAAGCCTGGACCTCGTCGTCGGTCCAGAGGTCATATTTTTTATTGAACTCCATTGTTGCAAACAAAATATTTACTGAATGCAAAAGACATTTAAAAATGGTGGTTGAAATAAAATGCTGCGTGAGCTCAACCAATCAGCATGTTCAGCACCCAAGTCCCACCCCCCGAAAGTTCCTGAACTTTGAAAAAGTACTACCTCGTGAGCAGGGACTTTCGGAGGGGGAAATATTTACCCGGAACTTCATTTAGACCCTGGCTTCTGCGGTCGAAACACACCGAGTACCACCCCAAAGTTCCTAGTTCCTGGGGAAAGTTCTTGTGGTGGAAACGTGGCTTATTTTGCCTTCCTCCAAATTTGATTTGGAAGTTCAGAAATATGACAGAGAGTGAGCCCCTTTTTTGGTTGCATGACAACCACGAGCATAAATTAATTATTATATGCATGACATGTAAAAATAGAAGACAGACAATCACAGTTTGATGGGCACATATAGTTTAGGGCCATTCACATCTACCTCTATTCTTGCTGATCCTTGGAGCGATCGCACCCCTCTCTCTCTCTCTCTCTCTCTCTCTCTCTCTCTCTCTCTCTCTCTCTCTCTCTCTCTCTCTCTCTCTCTCCTTATCATGCTTTACAGCTCAGCATCCCATCATCATCCCCATGGCAACAACTTCAGCTGCTTATCCTAATCACTTGAAGTTAACCTTGATATGAAAACGTTCCCATGGGACTACTCACGCCATTGTGTCAGCTTCTGAAGGAAAGCTCTTCCAATAATAACCATAAAAGACATCACTGCCAGAATGTGAGAGGGAGAGAGGCCAGTGGATGAATGGGGGAGAGAGAGAAACACTAAAAAGTCGCAGCACTTAAGAGAAGACCAGAACATTACGGAAAAGGCTATAAGATCATGTGTATGTGTATAAGGACTGCTGTCCAAGGTGCTGAAACCTGGCTCCACACATATAATGGCATTAAAGCTGCTGCAAGAGATTGTTCTGCAGTATCAAACATAAAATACATATATATATATATATATATATATATATATATATATATATATATATATATATATATATATATATATATATATATATATATATATATATAAAACCTGCCAGATAATCATTAAAATATGTGTCTTGAGAGGTCACACAATTTTTTTTAACCCTCTATGGTACAGTGTTGCCTCCAGGCAACATAGTCTATTTTAGTTTATTTTTAATAAAATTAAACACCAATTTATTGTTCAAACCTATCTCAGGGAAGAAGAACTCAAATACTAATCAATGAAAGTTCCAAAAAATGGTCACATGACCCACAGGGGTCTATTTTGTGTCCTGTTTCAGCACATGTGCACAGGTCACATGATTTTTCCAATGAAAAGGGCATTGTTCACTCATTTCCGTCCAGTTAATCACCCACAAAAAAATATGAGTGACCTCCACATCATATTTCATCAAACATTTTAGAGTAAATAAAAAAAAAAACTGTGTGTTGCCTCAAGGCAACATTGTACCATAATGGAATTGCATAAGGCCATACCAGACACACTGGGTTGGATACAAATGTAGTACATTTGTAAGGAAAAGAGTTAGAGTTCTCAAAATATATTAGCATTTTTGCACGATTCTGTAATGCACTTATAAGAATAGTAACTCACATACTATAACTGCACATATTATGATCGGCACATTTTCTATAGCACCTAAAAAAACACAACTGCCAGTTGATGAGGGTGAGGAGTCATGTGATGAGGAAGATGAGGTCATAGTGACAATCCGGCAGGGAGAGAGTGAGGGTGAGATCGAAGATGAAGATGAAGATGGATATGATAACTTGATATGATAACTTGATGTGATGGTTTGGTAATACTTGTGTTCCACGATGGTACAATGTTGCTTGAGAGCAACAGCTGAATTTGAAATGTTACTTTTTTATTAAATATGAAATTTGTAATACATGGATAAATGTGTTTGTTCAGGTGTCTGGTTAAATAAATTAATGTTTTCAATAGATATGTTTCTTTTTTCTACATGGAAATGTCAAATGTTTCAATTTGTCCATTGGGGTACAATGTTGCTTTGAGGCAACAAACTTAAAATAAAAAAAATAAAAAAATAAAAATATGAACATTTGTATTGCTATTGTTATGGTGTCCTACTTTATGCAGGAAAAACACCACAAATAATTTTTTCATCCTTGAAATCATATTGCAAGACCAAAGGTCTGTAAAACAAAATAAAACACTGTTGCGGTGCCTATATGCCTACATGATGATTTTCATGTCATTGTGCCAATGTGTGTGAGTGTGTGTGTGTATATATACACACACACAAGAAAATCATTAATCAAACATGAAAACATGAAAATCTTTAATTGGCTTATCAGTACCCGCTAGAATTGGCGCATCCCTAGTATTTCCACATTATACACCACATCAAAAGGAAAAGCTTGGAAACAGCTCAAGCAAAACTCGAATTTACACCAGAACAACAAAAACTATTCCTTGAATATTCACAGAAAGACATTCACCCAGAGGTGACCAGATAACAGGAGCTGAATTAATTAACGCTCTGATTGAACAACCTGAGAGGTTTTGTGTTTGCTGGAGTCAGCATGCGCTGCTTCATCTCGCCTGCTAGTTCAAGGGCCCGAATCGGTGAAGTTAATAACTTTGACGAGTCAATTAATCCGCTGTGAAGGTGTACGCCGGCTCTTATGTAAAAGCTTACAACTCTGGCTCTGAATTAGTGACCTTCTGTGAATTCCGCCTGTGTTTTCACAACCACTGAACACAATCTGTCTCATGTGTTGCTACGGTGTCAAATAAATGTCTTCCTCTGCTCTCGCTCTCTCTTTTCAGTGTCCCTCAATCTCCCGGGCAGCAAACGATTGCAAATGCAAAACAAGACATCTCCTTAGCACTTAATGTATCAGCGTTAGGCGCCATGATCCATGAAAGATGTCACAGACACAATGTTCCTTTAAAGACCCTCATTAGCCATTTTCCTCTGAGGCTTTGACACTATCAATTATTATTAGCTGAGTAAACAGCGTGCTAATAATGATCAAGTGCATTACTCGCATGCAATGAAAAGAACGGAACTTCAAACATGTCAGTGAGGAACATTTCAAATGTGTAAATTCACACTCAGAGAGTCTAACTGCCAGTAAAAATTGCTTAAAAAGGCATTTTCGGCTTTCCCCATTATCTCGGCTTGTCTTTTTCCCTTTTATAGACCATGTAATGTTACAAAATTTCAACTTAATGCATTCATCAGATAGCCGCTATTGCCTTCAGCCAAATGGGACGACTGGAAGGCTTGAAATGGGCTGGAGTGGAACATTGGGGATAAAAAAAAAACCTTCAGTCAAATAGGGAAAAAATATTAACATTGGACTTAATGCTTGAGTGCATTGGAATATTGCTTTGTAGTTTATGGGGGTGTTTTGTCAGGGGTCACCGAACACGTTTAAAAATCACCACTGGGAGAAGATTAGCCCGGATGGAAATAGATTGAGGTAACCTGGCCCCGTTTTTATGTGGCCCTGAGGCGGCAGCCCAGCTAATTATGAGTGACCCAGAGTGCAGAGGGAGTTCTGCTCACCTCACCCTTTCCTCCATTAAAACCAACGATGCAAAGCCTGGATGGATTTAGATACACAAACACTCAACAGAGACCAAAGCCAGTGACTATGTGTATATTACCTTACAATGTAAAGAGAACGATAATGAAAACATGCTCTTAACCTGAGCCTCACAAAGTTTTACAAGGCAGGAAGTGACATCACAATGAAGGATATTAACTTTGAAGAAAGTACATGGATACATTAGACTTGTTCGACTTCATGAAGGCCGAGCGGCGACTGACTTGAAGCAGTGCATGCTGGTTAGAAATGTTGTCCGACTTGAGATGGTGAGAGCGATTTGAGAGCAGATGTCACAGCTTCTCAAGCGTGGCTGAGCAAGCTCTGATGACAACACAGCTGTTCCACGATTGGCCAGATTCACTACGACAACGATCGTCTCGGTTATGTATGGTTACCCTCATTCCCTGAAGGATGGAATGGAGATGTACGTCGGTTATACCGACGAATTGGGATCACTTCAGAGAGCCCCTATCAGCTTCGAGATTTAGAGAACAGGCAAATGGGCCATTGGCGTGTGAGATTTGCATCTCCGACCCGCACCGCAGGTATAAATAGGAAGCGAGAGCAATGCACTGAAGTTTTTCACTGAGGAGCCGAACTAGTGACTCGGCCCTGCAGTGATGGTAAGGAACTGTGGTGACGGGACGTACGTCCCTTTCAGTCGGTCACTACGACGTACGTCGGTTATAGCTTTGCGTTCTGTCAACATAGTTCTGGCGCGAACTGGACAGAGAAAAGCCAGGGCTGGGTCTGCCTCCTCCGAGGGCAGCGCTTGCAGGCTCACCACTTGATTCCGAAAGGGAGTAGTGGGAACCTTGGGCACATATCCAGGCCGGGGTCTCAGGGTTACCTGAGAGTTACCTGGCCCGAATTCCAGGCACGATTCGTCGACCGAAAATGCCTGCAGGTCCCCTACCCTCTTAACCGAGGCCAATGCAACCAGGAGTATTGTCTTTAGAGACAAGATTTTCAGCTCAGCTGACTGCAAAGGCTCGAAGGGCGCGCTCTGCAGCAACATATACCGGCAACATAGCGGCAACATATACCTTGAGGGTGGAGGGAGACAGCCTTCACTCCAACCCATCTTGAAGAAAAAAGAGCACAGATCTGACCGAACACTTTCGGGGGTCTTCTCTGTGAGAAGAGCACTAATCGACGAACAGGTTCCACTTCAACGCATACAGCCGTCTCGTAGAGGGGGCTCTGGCGGAAGTGATGGTGTCAACTACCGCTTGCGGTAGGTCACCTAGAACCTCCGTGTCCCGTCCAGGGACCAGACATGGAATTTCCAGAGGTCCGGACGCGGGTGCCATAGGGTGCCCCGTCTCTGAGTTAGGAGGTCCTTCCTCAGAGGAATGGGCCAGGGAGGTGCTGTCGCAAGGAGCACTAGTTCCGGAAACCAAGTCCTGTTGGGCCAATACGGAGCTACCAAGAGGAGCTGCTCCTCGTCCTCCCTGACCTTGCACAGTGTCTGTGCAAGAAGGCTCACTGGGGGAAACGCATATTTGCGTAGGCCCCTGGGCCAGCTGTGTGCCAGTGCATCCGTGCCGAGGGTTCCCTCGGTCAGGGAATAGAATAACTGGCAGTGGGTCGTGTCGGGGGCGGCAAACAGGTCGATCTGTGCGGCCCCAAAGCGACTCCAGATCAGCTGGACCACCTGGGGATGGAGTCTCCACTCTCCGGGGAGCACCGGTAACCGTGACAGCTCGTCGCCCGCACGATTGAGTGGGCCCGGAATGTGAATGGCACGAAGGACCTCAGATGCTTCTGACTCCACAGGAGGAGATGGCGGGCAAGTTGGGACATGCAGCGGGAGCGTAGACCACCCTGTTTGTTGATGTACGCAATGGCCGCAGTGCTGTCCGTCCGGACCAAAACGTGCTTGTCTTTGAGCGATGCTTTGAAGCGGCTGAGAGCAAGATGAACTGCCAGTAAATCCAGGCAATTGATATGCCAGTGCAGTTGGGGCCCCGTCCACAGACCCGAAACTGCAAGCCCGTTGTACGTGGCACCCCAGCCGGTGGATGAGGCATCCGTGGAGACAACAGAATGCCTGGACACTTGTTCTAGGGGCACTCCTGCCCATAGAAATGAAGGGTCCGACCACGGGCTGAAGGTTAGGTGGCATCTCGGCGTCACTTGGACAAGGACGGACCCGCTGTGCCACGCCCATCTTGGGACTCGGTCGTGCAGCCAGCATTGAAGCGGTCTCATATGGAGAAGCCCTAGCGGCGTTACTGCGGCTGCTGCTGCCATATGCCCCAGGAGCCTCTGAAATTGTTTCAGTGGTACCGCTGTGCTGCGTTTGAATGAATTCAAGCAGTCATGGCGACCGAGTCGATCTCCATCCCGAGAAAAGAGATCCTCTGTACGGGACAGAGTTTTCTCTTCTCCCGTTTGACCCGAAGACCCAACTGGCTGAGGTGCCGAAGCACCATGTCCCTGTGTTCGCACAACTGACCCCGCGAGGATGAGCAAGGATCAGCCAGTCATCGAGGTAGTTGAGAAGGCGAACACCACGCTCTCTCATGGGAGCAATGGCTGCCTCCGCGACTTTCGTGAAGACACAGGGCGACAGGGACAGCCCGAAGGGCAGGACTTTGTACTGGTATGCTCGTCCGTCAAATGCAAAGCGTAGAAACGGTCTGTGTCGAGGGAGAATCAAGACATGAAAGTATGTGTCGTTCAGGTCGATTGCTGCAAACCAATCTTGGGGACGGACACACCTGAAGATGTGCTTCTGCGTCAACATTCGGAACGGCATCCTGTGTAAGGAGCGGTTCAAGTATCGCAGATCCAAGATCGGTCGTAACCCACCACCTTTCTTGGGTACAATGAAGTATGGGCTGTAGAACCCGGACTTCATATCGGCTGGAGGGACCGGCTCTATCGCGTCCTTCGCCAGTAGGACAGCGATCTCCGCCCGAAGCACAGGGGATTCAGTTCGCCCGGCGTCCCCCCATGTTCAGGGGCCAACTTGGGGGGAGGCCGGGCGAACTGAATCGCATAGCCGAGTCTGATGGTGCGGATGAGCCAGCGAGATGGGCTGGGGAGCGCTAGCCAGGCCCCCAGAGACCGTACAAGCGGGGTCATCGGCACCACAGACGTACCCGCAGCAGGGCAGCGTAGCGGAACGTAGCAGGGCCCCGTGGACGACATGGGAGTGGTCCGTGGAGGGGTCTGGGTGAGAGACACACAAACCTGCATCCACTTGGCGGGCGGGCGAGTGTGAGGAGGCACATTGAGTGCGTCCCGACAGCCAACGCCCCCTGCTGGCGAAGGGAGAGGCGTCCGAGGGGAACGAGACATGGTAGCGTCGCATACCGCCAGACGTGCTCTCTTGGTACCCAGAGATGTTGGAAACCGCTCTTTTACTGATAATTTGATGCAGGACCTTTAGGCCCTCGCAGTCAGACTGGACGAAAACCTACAGGCTTTGGACGGGAGACGAGGGTCACTGCGCCAGTTGGTTCCCCCCGTATCCCTTGGCCTGCCTGCCGTCAAGGGTAGCGAGGAGGTAGGAGCACCAGGTCTGTTTCTGGCACTAAAGGGTGTCGTCCACGACCTGGTAAGCTCCTCATGCACTTCCGTGAAGAATGGAACTGGGGCGGGATGCTGAAAACCAGCGCGACCCCCCCCCCCCAGAAACCAATCATCCAACCTAGAAGGTTCGGGACGTGGTGGAGGGTTCCACGCAAGCCCAACCTTTTCGGCGGCCCGGGAAAGCATATCCGTCAACTCGGGGTCCGGTTCAACCACAGCCACTCTCCCAGAGGGAGGTAGTGCAGATGAATCATCATCCTCCGAGGACTGGAATTCCCCCTCCGATGCAGCGATCGACATCTGCTCGTCCGCGGGTGCCCCGAAGGAGATCGCCGGCCGCCCACGAGAGGGACCAGCGACCTCCTCCGGAAGCACCACCGGCTGTGGCGCTTGTGAGGGTTCAGGTGCCTGCGGAGGTATGCTCGGCGGGTATCCCCTGAACGTGATCCTCAGGTCACCCCGGCCATCTGTCGAAGTAGGTCTATCCCGGGGAATAGCTCTAGATCGAGGTATGGGGAGGGGGACTTCGCCTTCCCGGAGGTAGGTGAGTCTCGACCTAAGCGCCGCGATAGTCATGTTCCCGCAGTGAGAACACGAACTATCCACAAACGCTGTCTCAGCGTGCTGAACACCCAAACACGTGAGACAGCGATTGTGACCGTCAGCGGGCGAGAGGGAACGACCGCATCCAGAACGCACGGTTTGAATGACATCTTGAAAAAGACGCAGGGTCAAACCGTGTTGCTCTTTTTGTGAGGAAACACTCCTTTTTAGAAGTGCTGTGGGGGATGTTTTCTTAGCACACTTTAGTGCCAATTGGGCATTGTTTAAATGCCACGGCCTACCTGAGCATTGTTTCTGACCATGTCCATCCCTTTATGACCACCATGTACCCATCCTCTGATGGCTACTTCCAGCAGGATAATGCACCATGTCACAAAGCTCGAATCATTTCAAATTGGTTTCTTGAACATGACAATGAGTTCACTGTACTAAAATGCCCCCACAGTCACCAGATCTCAACCCAATAGAGCATCTTTGGGATGTGGTGGAATGGGAGCTTCATGCCTTGGATGTGCATCCCACAAATCTCCATCAACTGCAAGATGCTATCCTATCAATATGGGCCAACATTTCTAAAGAATGCTTTCAGCACCTTGTTGAATCAATGCCACGTAGAATTAAGGCAGTTCTGAAGGCGAAAGGGGGTCAAACACAGTATTAGTATTAGTATGTAAATATATTACAACATGCAGTCAATAATACGACTTTAATGTATATGTTGCGAGACACTGAACAGGGAAGCGGTCACGTGAAAAAAGAACGACTCGAACGAGAAGACTCGAGAGATGAACTAATCTTTTCTGTTTCCGGTGACTGCATAGCCTTGCCTATGGGGCTGGGATTTGATGAACGAATGACTCAAACCCGAAGACTCGAGAGACAAACTAATCAATTCTGTTTCCGGACACATGTATTACATATGAGCTGTCACGGCCCAGATTAGACATGATGACCGAACTAACGGCTCATACCCGAAGACACGAGAGGTGAACTAAACTTTCCAGGGAACATACGTGACTAAATGTGAAGTGACAAAGGAAAGAAAGATTTGGATCGGGAGGTGAGGTGAACTAACAGACTGTATACATAGCCTGAAGCAAATAATAATTTTTTTCTTTTCTCAAACTTTTCTCAAAGTTTGGCCATGGCTGCATTAGCTTATTTTTTATTCCAAAAGTACTAAATGTGTTGAAAAATGTAGCATGCTAATTAGATTCTGCTGAAATGAACGAAATGACTTTGTTAATTTTGCTAAACGAGATTCAAAGATCCGAGTCAGTAAAATGATCCGAACTTCCCACTACTATTTGATTGGATAGAAAATCTGATGAGAAGCTGAAGTGCAGATGTCATCAAAACCATTGATCCATATTGGCGGAAGTGAGAGACTGTACGTTTTGAATGGTTATATCTTCAAAAAGTTAATTTCGTCAATGTTTTGGAGCACACTAGCTTATAGATAACCTTAAGGCTAACATACTAAAAGCCAAAAAACTAATTTTGACTTTAACGGTTCATCTGTAAACAAAGCCATCGTGATGCCAAAACCCCTGATGGAAGAAGAAAGCTGTCATGTTTACAAATGTCACAATGAGCTGAGCCTGCCCCCGACAATTTAGAATACTGTTCCTGAATACTAATGAATAACTACACAGGAACAAGTGAGTAATGCGGTATTAACACTCTAGTAACTACTAACTAACAAGAAACTCTGATTAATAAATTAGTAAGTTATAGTGTTTAGTCGAAAGTGGTAGTTCACTATTAGCTAATCAGTAACTACTATTTTTCTCATACCTCACAGAGTACTATAGAAACTACTATATACAGGTTCATAATTAACATGAATAATGCATAATATATAATTCATTCTAAAGTGAAGTTCATGGTAACCCACTAGTGTTACTAAATCATTCATAAGGAACTACTAATTATTTGGATCAGTATTCTAAAGTGAAAAACATAACTCTGTAGTAATGACTGAAGTCACTGTAAACTTTTGACGTTTGTGTAAGGTTTTGGAAAGTAGTGACTCAAGTGTTGCTACATACTTCTATAGGAATTACTAGTTATTTGGATCAGTATTCTAAAGAGAAGATCATGATAAGCCGCTAGTAATTACTCAAGTGTTACTATCCAAAACCTTACAAAAACCTCAAAAGCTTACAATGATTTCAGTCATTACTACAGAGTAAGTGTTAGTGTTTTTCACTTTAGAAAACTGATCCAAATCATTAGTAATTACTTTAGAAGGATGTAGTGACACTTTAATAACCTAGTGGGTTATCATTAGCTTCACTTTAAAATGAATTATACATTATGCATTATTCATGTTAATTATAAACCTGTATATAGTAGGTCTTAGTTGTCCTCTGGGAGTTATGAAAAAAAAATATTGATTAGCTAAAAGTGAACTACCACATTCGACTGAGCACTATTACTCACTCATTTATTAATCAGAGTTGCTTGTTAGTTAATAGTAGTTATCAGAATGTTAATATCGCGTTACTCGTTTGTTCCTGTGTAGTTATTCATTAAAGGGGGGAAATGCTGTTTTATGCATACTGAGCTTTTTACACTGTTAAAGACTTGGATTCCCATCCTAAACATGGACAAAGTTCCCAAAAAAAGTTGGACGTTTGATGGAGTATTTCCGTGCCAAAAATACGCCTTCCGATTTCTCATAAGTTTCGGAAAGTTTTTTTTTGAGTATGGGTATATGTGACGTCATATGGGGCGGAATGTCCTTGTACGGGCTCTTCTCCCGGAAGGGCGCGCGCGACAAGAGCGAGAGCGCAAACACTTTAGGGAAGCCGGCTTCGCTGCAGTCACAGGACTTCACGAAATCAACAATATCACCAAATATGTGTGTTTTTGGTTGTCATGGCAAGACAATCATGTTTTTCCGGAGCAGCAACGGATTTGTGCAAGTGTTTGTTTGTTCCCTGAATTTCGGCGACGATGGTTTATAAACAAGGTACAGTTCAACTCCGGATTTGTAGCTCGCCTAATGCTGAAAGACGGAGCAATCCCAGCGATAATGGTTCACGGTTGTGTGTTGGTAGCAGGCGGAGAGTGTTGTTAGCTATCGATTCCATTGTTTTTCTATGTAACATGCATAGCTCAATGCAATAGCTGCCTGCGCTCGTCATTCTTTAGCTCCGTCCGAACGATACACCCCCAGCCACTCTGCTTTTTTCGGAAAGACTCGGTACAGCGTATTTTTCTTGTATAAATTTAATCAAACTAAAGACTTTTCGGAGATATGAAAGATGCAATACTACTCTTTAGGTACTCAAGATTGACATGAGATTGACTGAAAATGAGTGTTTCACCCCCCCTTTAATGAAGGACCAATTCACCCTTCGCCGCAAATTTGATTGACAGGCGATCTGACCAATCACATCGCCGAATCGGCGGTTTTGTCACCTTATAATTGTCTTGTAAATCTGCGGTGTGACTTTTGTCAGGTTTGCTTATTGTAATCAATATTTGCCTCTCTACTGTACTGCAATGAACAGCCTCCCAATTATACAACAAAGGTGTTCTCTGACATGTTTCCTGAGAACAGTTATTGATCTAACACTGTAGAATCATTCAGAAAGCATGACTGTCACTTTAGCATTTTCAATGAAACGTTTTGCTCACTGACTCTTTGAGCTCTAGTTAAAACTCTCCTTAATAGATTTGTTAGCTCTTTTCTAAATCAGTTTCTTCTTTTGAGAATCAATGTGTATTAAATCACTGGGGGAACTGGGGGAAACTGTCACACTTTTTATAGAGAATATTTCTCAGGGTAGGTTTATTTCTGTGTAGGAATATATCAATGTCTTAGCTACAACACAAACATTTATATTGTTATTTCTCAAGGAGAAAAAAAAAGCTTATTGTTGACTAAAACATGATTAAAATCAAAAGCATTAATTGAACGTTATAGTTTTTGTTAACTGAAATAAGGCAAAAATAAAATATAAATATTAGATTAAAAAAACTTAAAAATGTCAAGTTAATGTTTTAGCAAAACATAAATGATAAAACTATCTACAAAATATTTAACTATTGTTTAGGCTATTTCAGACTATTAACCCTTAAACCCATACCTCTGGTCTTTAGTGACCCGGAATTCACTACCCTCCTCTTAATTATTATTTGTTAAATTTAGACATCAACCTTCTTAGTATTCCTCAATAAATTCATTATAAACAATACAACAAGAATTTTTTTTAAATAAAATGCCAGTTTTCCCGTTCATTTTTTGCAAGAATTGTATAGGGTCGCTATCGACCCGAAGTGTGTAACAGTGTAAGTATATTTTTTCTGCACAACGATAATTGAATATTTGATGACTGAATAAGTGCAATCCACCTTTATTCCACAAGGTTGCAATGTCTGATACACAATGATGAAGTGACGTTTCACTCATAGTCACTGCAGGCAGAAAACAAAATAATCGGAAGAATCATCAGCAACACTTAAAAATGACTTTCAACAGAATAAAATATTATTGTCACTTGATGGTGGATCTGGTGAAGAGGCTGTCAGCGATCAAAATATTGATTTTGAAGACGTTTAAAATGATTAAATATGTTTGAGATGGCGAATATGAGGCAGATGCTGAATGTACTGTGAAATGAGCTCTGATGAGGACAGTGATGATGGTATAAAACATCTGCTCAAACTGAACCCTTCCAAGCTCCAAAAGATAACAAAATATGCTTTATTTTATTCTTCTGTAATTGTTACTCTACCTGTCACGATAATATAAAACTCTCCTGATATTAGAGATCCATCGGTGTTATAGACCCGGGTAACTAAAGACCTGAATATGTTAGAATGATTGGCCAAACATTCATGCATTTAAGGGTTAACTCTTATTTTAAACTATAGGGCACTGTAAATATAACGTGTTAAAACTTCCACAGTCAACACCTAGCTCTGGTTTTCCCTCTTATTGCTACAAAACAATACAATATTTAATTTCTAAAATGCCATTCTTAAAAATAGTTTTGCCCTTCTGAAGTCAGAGGCAGAGCAGTCGAGGGCTGCAGATGAGTGCTAGAAAAATGTCCCATCGTTGCACAGAGTCCATAAAGCCGTGGATTAAACACCCACTTAAACGGTGGCGTAGAACAAGCAGTTTTAATCCTGTTTCCGTAACACCCACTCCACTGTGCTGAAATCCTGCCAAGACTTTACAAAACCGCAGGGTCAAAACAGTAGCGGACACCCTCTTTCGGTTTCCCTACGTCCTGCTGTTCAACATCATATAATCATCAAAAACAAAAGGTGGCATTAAGTGTAATGTTATATAGCCGAAACCACAGGGTAGGATCAGTTATTACAAACAAGAATGAATAAACACCGCAGGCAGAGCCATGGGCCTTTGAATGCACTTTACCTGATTTGGCACAGGATCAAATAAGTCCATGTCCCATTTATGTAATGAATCACAATTTGAGATTATTCATCAAAAGCAACAAACACACAAGCTTCATTTAGTAGTTGCAGGGGAAAACAATGCGCAAATACAAATATATGACACATTAGGAGTTAGGACTAGCCAAGCTACAAAGAAAATTGGTCGTGCATGAGGTCTCAGAGTATTGCGACTTCTCTGTAGTCGAGAAAGAAGCAATAAAAAGTAATGAAAGAATGGCAATACGAATGTAATAAGAACCAGAAATATGAGTCAGCCAGCCCTGCGGGTGCTGACCTGCTTTCCTCCTCAGTAAAACAGAGGGCAGGGGACAAATCATCAATAATATATACAAACAGTCCATTTCGCCAAAGAGACTGCAGCACTTCCAGACTGCGAACAAGGTTTCATTAAAGTCCCTCGCTCTGACCTCCACTGCTCAAGTTCGGCCCGACAAGGAGACATGAAGAACATCCAAATGTGCCACAATGTTCAAGTTACTTTCCGTTTATGTCATTGAAAACTGATACGTTTACAACAGATCATTTGTGGACAAGTTTCACACTTTATATTAGGTGTCCTTAACTACTTTGTAGTTACAGCAAAAAATAATTATAATGTATTCATATTGTATTGCAAAACACTTTTGCTGCTATTGAGGGGGGATACGGGTAAGATTAGGGACAGGTTTGGTGGTATGGGTAGGTTTAAGTGTGGTTTAAGTTGTAAGGGAAGGGTCAATATATATATATTTTTTTTTAATTTTAGACACTATATAACTATATAAACTATAGCTACTAGTATTGCAGTAGGCCTATAGTTTAACGGAGAGACCAGAAACAGATCAGACAGAGTGACGATTACACGCCTTAAAGGGTCAACAGAGCTGTTAACACATCAGCGTACAGTCTGAGTCAATGTGTCACACACACACACACACACACACACACACACACACACACACACACACACACACACACACACACACACACACACGAACTGTGAAGCATGGCCTGAAGAGTTAGTGGAGACAGGCTGGGTTGTGTTAGTGGACTTTTCTTGGCTAATATGTGTTGTGACACTCTCAATATCTACGCGTGTGTGTGTGTTTTGGCACTGCTCTAGACAGCGTGTTCTGGTGGACAGGTGGTCACATTTGTGGTGTTTAAACATTCAAGCATGTATGAGAATGTGTGGTGTACTGCAGACAGATGGTACATTTACTCTTATGTAACCATGTGTGCATGTGCGTGTGGGAATGAACAATGTAATCGGAGCCTTAAAAGAAAGCAATGTAAGACAGGAGTGGAAAATATGCATCTATACATGTAAATTAATACCGTGTTATGAGTGTGTGTGTGTGTGTGTGTGTGTGTGTGTGTGTGTGTGTGTGTGTGTGTGTGTGTGTGTGTGTGTGTGTGTGTGTGTGTGTGTGTGTGTGTGTGTGTGTGTGTGTGTGTGTGTGTGTGTGTGTGTGTGTGTGAGAGAGAGATCTGGCATATGTGATTCATGGGGACACAAATGTGCATAATGACAAGGTTATTACAACGTAAAAACTTCCTGTGTTCTCGTTGCATGTCTGTCTGCCTATCGTTTATTTTTTCTAATCTGTGTGTCTATCACTGTTTTTCATATTTATTTATCATATCGCTGTCTGTCTTTTTATCATTTGTGTCTGGTTTATTTTTCATATCTGTCTGTCTATCCTTTAATTTGTATCTATCTATCTATCTATCTATCTATCTATCTAGCTATCTATCTATCTATCTATCTATCTATCTATCTATCTATCTATCTATCTATCTATCTATCTATCTATCTATCTATCTATCTATCTATCTATCTATCTATCTATCTATCTATCTATCTATCTATCTATCTATCTATCTATCTATCTATCTATCTATCTATCTATCTATCTATCTATCTATCTATCTATCTATCTATCTATCTATCTATCTATCCGTCCGTCCGTCCGTCCATCCATCGTTTGTGTCTATCGTTTATTTTTTAATATCTGTCTGTCTATCGTTTATTTTTTGTTTGTGTCTTTTGTATATTTTTCATAACTGACTTTCTGTCTGCAGTTTATTTTTAATATTTTTCTCTGTATCGTTTATTTTTCATATCTGTCTATCTGTCTATCGTTCCTTTTTCATATCTGTCTTTCTTTCTCTCTGTCTGTCATTTATTTTCATATCTGTCTGTCTGTGTCATTTGTTTGTGTCTATTGTTCTGTTTGTCTATCATTTTTGCCTATTGTTTGTTGCCTATCGTTTGTTGTCTATCTATCTCTTGTTTCTTTCTAAATCAATAGATTCCATACAGAAAGACTAAAATGAAAGTGTGTTTTTAAGTGTGTCACTTAAAAAAAAAAGTCCACTGTGGAGCAGCTATATATAGATTATTGTTTTAAGCAGGCTATTAATACGTAAAAAAAACTGTCACTTTTATGTACAGAAATACACTGCCGCCCCAAAAACATATTTGGACACTTAATACACAACGTAAGAAGGTTATCTCTTTACAAATGTCAAACAAAGCAACATTTATTTTAATGAATCTTGGCAAATGCACATCTTCAACCAAAACGTCTAAAAATGCCTTTGTCAGGCTAAAAATAATAGATGTGCTGTTCATAATTAAGACAAAGCTATTTGGGTACGTTTTAGCAGTCAACAAATGTTGAAGTGTGACTTAAGTGTCCATACATTTTGGGGTCACTAAATGCTCTTTTTCTTCATGCAAGACTCATTCTCTCTCTCTCTCTAAGACACACGGGTCGTTCAAAATGCTCCAGGTGACGTTCTCATCTCACATCCTTTTAGATTATCTGCTCATCAATAATGTACAAGCCTTTATTCCTCTGAATCTGAGGTCCTATATCACCATCACCATGTGTCCTCACCTCATACAGAGTGAGAGAAAAAAAAGAAGAAAAAAAAATCACCCCTCCATTCACACTCCAACATTCTAAGATCCATTTTTCCTCCCTTACACTCATTTATTTTACTCCTTCCATTTATCCATATAGTAATCTGCCCTTCGGTGCATGACAAGATAAATCGTAGCGCTTCTGTTACTCGACACAGAGAAGCAATAAAAAAGTTTGCAGATGTAACCTGCTTGAATGCTTGGCCAGAAGTTTGAAAGTTCTGGAAGAGACACAAAAAGGAACATATCTAGCCTCATTATGTTTGAAGAATTATGAGGTTAGCTCTGCATCATATGAGAGGCTAACACATTTCCAGTGGTCTCATACTTTTGACTATATAAGCCTGATCTACATTTTAGCTTATTCTAGTGAACAACTGCCAATTTAAACAGCCATTTAAAATGTTAACAACCATAGTTGTCCGTTTACAATTGTTTAATTTGAGTTACTCCTAAAAACAAAGCAGAAAAAAACAGACGTGAATATCTCAAACAAATCTAAAAATATTGATATCTTTTCATTGATTTCAAGGGCTTGAACCTTCACTGTGAAACTTTAGATGGGATGGATGGATATAGTGTAAGGATGGATGGATGAATGACAGATGGACGTAGTGGATGGATGGATGATGGATATAGTGTAAGGATGGATGGATGATTGACAAATGATGTAGCGTAAGGACGGATGGATATAGTGGATGGAGAGATGGATGTAGTGGATGAATGGATGATAGACAGATGGATGTAGTGGATGGGTGGATGATAGACAGATGAATGTAGAGGATGAATGGATGATGGACGGATGTATGTAGCTTAAGGATGGATGTATATAGTGGATGGATTGATTTAGGATGGATGGATGGATGGATGGATTGATATAGAGTGAGGATGGATGGATGATAGACAGATGATGTAGCGTAAGGATAAATGGATGGATGAGGAACAAAAGATGTAGCATAAGGATGGATGGATATAGTGGATGGACAGATGGATGTAGTGGATGAATGGATGATAGACGGATGAATGTAGAAGATGGATGAATGATGGACGGATGTATGTAGCATAGTGGATGGATGGATGGATGAACGGGCATAGTGTAAGGATGATATAGTGTAAGGATGGATGGATGATGGATGTAGTATAAGGATGGATAGATGGATATAGTGGATGGATGGATGGATGGATGGATATAGTGTAAGAATGTATATAGTGGATGGATATAGTGTAAGAATGGATGGATGGATGATGGATGGATGGATGGATGGATGGATGGATGGATGGATAAAGTGTAAGAATGGATGGATATAGTGTAAGGATGGATGGATATAGTGGATGGATATACTGTAGTGTAATGATGGATGGATGGATGGATATAGTGTAAGAATGGATGGATGAAGATACTTGATGATTGGATGGATGGATATAGTGGATGGATATAGTGTAAGGATGGATGGATGGATATAGTCTAAGGATGGATGGATAGTGTAAGAATGGATCGATGGACATAGTGGATGGATGAATATAGTAGATTGATGGATGGATGGATGGATAAAGTGTAAGAATGGATGGATATAGTGCAAGGATGGATGGATATAGTGTAAGAATGGATGGATGAACATAGTTAATGAATGGATGGATGGATATAGTGGATTGATGGATGGATGAATGGATGGATGGATGGATGGATATAGTGGATGGATATAGTGTAAGGATGGATGGATGAATATAGTGTAAGAATGGATGGATGGATACAGTGGATGGATGGATGATGGATGGATATAGTGGATGGATATAGTGTAAGGATGGATGGATGGATGATATAGTGTAAGAATGGATGGATGGATATAGTAGATTGATGGATGGATGGATAAAGTGTAAGAATGGATGGATATAGTGTAAGGATGGATGGATGGATATAGTGGATTGATGGATGGATGGATATAGTGGATTGATTGATGGATGGATGGATAAAGTGTAAGAATGGATGGATATAGTGTAAGAATGGATGGATGGATGAATATAGTGGATGGATGAATATAGTGGATGGATTGATGGATGGATGGATATAGTGGAATGATGGATGGATGGATATAGTGTAAGAATGGATGGATGGATGAATATAGTGGATGGATGGATTGATGTATGTATGGGTGGATGGATGGATGGATGGATATAGTGTAAGAATGGATGGATGGATGGATGGATTGGTTGATGGATGGATAAAGTGTAAGAATGGATGGCAATACATTATACAATACATTTCAAATAAATTAATTACAAAAATGAATCAATTACAGAAATAAATAAATACTAAAAATAAACTAATAAACAAACAAACAAACACTGACTATCGGTCCAGCCAGCCACAGATTGTAGTTTGATTTGGAAAAAAATATCTTGCACTCCAAAGATGAGGTTAGACATTCAATAACAGTGAAGAATGAGCTGAAATACTGTTCTAATAATGCTAAACAATATACATCAATACCTGCTAACCTCCTGCCTTTAGAATGTGTAGATAAGAGAATGTGTGTCAAACTCAACATCGTTCTGAAACACATAAAGCAATATGATGAACAGTGTGAGTGACTGTATATGACCACAGGTGGCCTGACCTCTCTTTTCTAATAAATTCACTCCTGGTTCCCCAAGTGAGTCCAAACCTCTCGAAACAACATATCTTCAAGCACCGTTCTGAGACCAGAGCCCTCCCTTAATGTTTAACACCTGCCGTTATGAGTGAAACAGTAAACTGCTCTCAGATCAGTATTTCCAGGCGCTTTCTCTGGGGCGCTGGTATCCATCAGTGGCCGGGTGATATATAGAGGTAATATAAAGTTCATTCACAGCACAGTGGCCTGCTGTTTTTCTCTGTTTGTGCACCTGTCAGCAACCGCAACACACGCAAGAAACTCCACCCTCTAAATGTGAACCTCTGACCAAGACACCCATATAGGCAAGGTCTCCAAGTGCTTTTTACACAAGCTTTGCAGTCTCAACACATTTAACGTTCAATGACTTATTCAGAAAAGATAAATTATTGGATCATGATCGTTTAGACATGATATTGTTGGTTAATATTAATTGCTAGCTCATGTTAGTTAAAGGCACAATATGTAAGATTTTTGAATTAAAATATCCAAAAACCACTAGAACAATGTTATATATTTTGTTGACTTGTGTACTTAAATTATCCCAAATGTTTCCTAGAATGTTTGAATCCAGAAAAATAAACAATTTTAACCAGGACACGGACCGTGTCCATCGCCTATCAATGACATACCCACATTACCCTCGATTACCCCCAATTTTAACAATGGCAAAAAACAATGTTCATAGTTCTGATCTACTGATCTCCTAACATAATATAACTTATTCATAATCATGATATAATTACTTTCTATTGATATCGAAGTGTATATGCTTAATAGCTCTGTTTGACAAATTGTGTATTGGGGGTCCCTGCACCATGAAAAGACCCCTGGCCTACATAAATCATTACATATCAGAAATCAATGGTCACTGGTGATTTTGGTTAGACAGGTACACATAATCCGTACATATCAAACGATCTGTAACAAAGCAATAGTGACACAGTAAAAACTTTTTTTAGACACACAATCCTGTCGGATCCCATATAGATGCATTGTTTTTTTAATTTCAGGCTCTCTGCAAATCCAATGCAGCTACTGTGTTTTTTGGCACTGCACAACATTTTGCACTCTTCAAAGGTATGTGTATCGCTTAGTTGTTAGCTGTTATTTACCTACTACTACTTGTCGTGCTCGGATCAGTGGGCGGGGCTACTGAACTTTAGGGATTGTGATCTCACCAACCCGGGAGGAAGCTTGTGTAGTCCCTACCAGCTGTTAAATAAACACAAATTAAATAAATAAAGTGCATCCTAAGAAAAGTCTGTAAAAATAGGGCCCAATTGTACTGAAGGAATGTACGTATATGAAGGAATTTTTTTCTTACTGAATTTTTACAGGTGATTTTACCGTATTTTTTGTTATTGCATTGTGTTTTAACCATAGACTGTAAAATAATATGGACGTAGTGTCCGTGAAGTCACCCGTAGGTTTCTGAAGAGCATTTCTGAAGTCTAAAGCCGCCCGTCGCATCAACGCGCGTCGCTCTTGGATAACTAAAAATGGGCAAAAAGGCGGGACGTGGGCGGGGCTGAAGTGCCTGGTTGCTGAAACCACACCCACCTAGCTTGCCCAGTTGTCATGAAGGGCAAAATTTGTAGCCTGGATGCCGGCCAAATTTAGCCCCGCCCACAACATTTAAGTTCGGGAACTTCGGTCTGGACTTAATCCATTGTGGAGCAACTATACCAGAACAGGAGCTGTTCGGACCAATGAAATTGTCACGGCGGGCTTTATGCGATGATGGATAGATGATCAACAGTAACATAAGCATTCACGTCACCAAAGAGCTCTTGGGTTAAATTTGTTTCAATCCTAAATGGAGAACTTATAATGTGGAGAACTTATATATATATATATATATTATATATATATATATATATATATATATATATATATATATATATATATATATATACACTCACCTAAAGGAATTAGGAACAAATTAGTACTGTGTTTGACCCCCTTTCGCCTTCAGAACTGCCTTAATTCTATGTGGCATTGATTCAACAAGGTGCTGAAAGCATTCTTTAGAAATGTTGGCCCATATTGATAGGATAGCATCTTGCAGTTGATGGAGATTTGTGGGATGCACATCCAGGACACGAAGCTCCCATTCCACCACATCCCAAAGATGCTCTATTGGGTTGAGATCTGGTGACTGTGGGGGCCATTTTAGTACAGTGAACTCATTGTCATGTTCAAGAAACCAATTTGAAATGATTCGAGCTTTGTGACATGGTGCATTATCCTGCTGGAAGTAGCCATCAGAGGATGGGTACATGGTGGTCATAAAGGGATGGACATGGTCAGAAACAATGCTCAGGTAGGCCGTGGCATTTAAACGATGCCCAATTGGCACTAAGGGGCCTAAAGTCTGCCAAGAAAACATCCCCCACACCATTACACCACCACCAGCAGCCTGCACAGAGGTAACAAGGCATAATGGATCCATGTTCTCATTCTGTTTACGTCAAATTCTGACTCTACCATCTGAATGTCTCAACAGAAATCGAGACTCATCAGACCAGGCAACATTTTTCCAGTCTTCAGCTGTCCAATTTTGGTGAGCTTGTGCAAATTGTAGCCTCTTTTTCCTATTTGTAGTGGAGATGAGTGGTACTCGGTGGGGTCTTCTGCTGTTGTAGCCCATCCGCCTCAAGGTTGTGCGTGTTGTGGCTTCACAAATGCTTTGCTGCATACCTCGGTTGTAACGAGTGGTTATTTCAGTCAAAGTTGCTCTTCTATCAGCTTGAATCAGTCGGCCCATTCTCCTCTGAGCATCTAGCATCAACAAGGCATTTTCGCCCACAGGACTGCCGCATACTGGATGTTTTTCCCTTTTCACACCATTCTTTGTAAACCCTAGAAATGGTTGTGCGTGAAAATCCCAGTAACTGAGCAGATTGTGAAATACTCAGACCGGCCCGTCTGGCACCAACAACCATGCCATGCTCAAAATTGCTTAAATCACCTTTCTTTCCCATTCTGACATTCAGTTTGGAGTTCAGGAGATTGTCTTGACCAGGACCACACCCCTAAATGCATTGAAGCAACTGCCATGTGATTGGTTGATTAGATAATTGCATTAATGATAAATTGAACAGGTGTTCCTAATAATCCTTTAGGTGAGTGTGTGTGTGTGTGTGTGTATATATATATATATATATATATATATATATATATATGCAGAACTTATATATAACTCATATATGCATTCACCTTTACTATTTCTCTCAAAAATGGTGATCGTGTTGGTAAGTACTCCGTGTATCCTTAAATCATTTTTTACAACACCAGCAAAGATTGTGTAAAAAAATATGGACGTAGTGTCTGTGATGTCACCCATAGGATTCTGAAGAGCAGTTTTGAAGCGTAAAGTAGGGACGAGCTGGCCGTTCCCATCTTGGCAGCGGTTCACTCCCAGATAACAGAACATGGGCAAAGAGGCAGGACGTGGGTGGAGCTGAGGTGACGCGATGACTAACAGACAGCAGATAAATGGCTATCCACCTGTCACTCAAAGTGACCACGCCCTTAATTATGCAGAACTTTAAGGTTTATATAATGTAAACGAATGAGTTATAAAAAAAATTCACCTCCTTCACAGTTGTCATGAAGGGCAAAATTAGCCATGTAGACCAAAACCACAATTTGTACCAGACTGTAAACATGTTTTAATCTGTTGTAAAGTTGGGCATTTTAACATGGGGCTCAATGAGATTCTGCTTCCTTCTGGAGCCTGTCTCTAGTGGCCAGTCGATGAATTGCAGTTTAAGTCACTTCCATATTGGCTTCAAGAGAAACTGGAGGAGGTTGCCGCTTGGTTTACACTCATCTTCTTCTTCTACTTCTTCCAGCGTGCGTGCAGTTGAGTTCTGTTGACGACTATGCGTCGCTCCGTTGCTCTGATTGGTTGTAGGTCTATCCAATTGAGGTCCTGGTTCGGTTGAGACACGACCCCATAATCACAACCCAATGGAGCAGTATCAGACTCATATTCTGACTAGAATTGAGTATGACGACGTCAGGCCACACAATTAGCTGTATAGACCAAAACCACTTTTTGTACCAGACTGTAAACATGTTTTTTTTCTGCTGTAAAGTTGGGCATTTTAATGTGGGGGAGATACAGAATTGACTCCCTTTTGGAGCCTGTCTCTAGTGTTCAGCCGATGAATTGCAGTTTAAGTCACTTCCGTGTGGGTTTCAACAGAAACTGCGAGGAGGTTGCCGCTTGGTTTTATCGGATAATGTCTTGGCGGACAATTACCAGACAGACAGACAGACGGTGTTAGTAGCATCTACAGAACCAACAAGGGAACCTCTGAATATAACCAGCCACCCCTGATCACTTGTTACCCGGGCCGTGACCCTGGCACTGCTAGCATGTTCTAGAACTACACATTTTACTATGGCGTGTCAATTGCGTTTAGTAAACATTATTCTGTATCCTATAACTGCATCCTGTTGGTCTGCTAATACAACACACTTACACATTTCCTGAAAGCTAATGTGCTCTGGGAAAGTGTAGAAAATGGTTTCACAGTCCTCCATGTTTCATCACTGGTTGTGTAAACACGCAAGAGCCAATTTGTGTGCGGTGGGCATGTGTGAAAGCGAGAGATTCGGGTGAGAATGTGTGTATGAAACGTGTGAATGTGTGCAACTCTTCGGGAAGGGAAAAACAGTGCGGGGCAGATGTTTATGAGCATTGCTAATGCACGAAATGTGCCTGGAGTGACAAATGTTTTAACGGTTTCTAGCAATTGTCGAAAGAGGTCAAGGAGTGAATGAGCAATGAAGAGGAGGTGGAAGCGAAGCATAGGAGACAAAAAAGAAGATAAGTTGGAAAGAAATGTCTTAACCAGGCTGAAATCTCACTCTATTCGTATTTATGAGCTAATTGTAATTCTTCTGTACCGCAGTAACATCACTGGAAAGCACATTTATGGTTTAGGGGAAATTGTTATCTCAGAACTCACAGCTAAACATATTCAGATGCCCCCAAATATATTTGACATCTCAAAATGGGGAAATGCAGCGAAATGGTTTCAGCAAACCTTTCTAAGGTCTTGGCTGCCTGTCAATAAAACAATGAATTTCCTGTCCTCTGATTTTCCATGGGCACATCAGGCAGCTGTGTAACTATAATCCAACAAAGGCCCAGGGAAACAGCGAGGCTAATTGCTGAATTTGCATAGGTAATCAGAGTCTTGAAACGAACCTAACTAATTGCCGAAATTGCATTCAAAGGTTCCGGCTATTGTCAATAGTAGTACGTTCATTAGTGGCACCAACAATTAATGCAATCAACAAGTAAGTGTGTGCTAGGAATAATTAACGAGATGTCCCTCCATTCCTGATCTCAACAAGTAAACATTTCGGGGGGAATATATGAAAGATTGTCTTTTGAAGCCACACATTGACATGTGAAGTTCCTGAGGGCCCACAAAGGTAAACTTTAGGATCTTTTGGTTCTTGAGAAGTTTCATTCAAAAGTTCTATGTGTAGTCAAAAAAATACATTCATTAGTGGCAACCACAATGAATGCAATCATATGTACCAAGAATCATTAACAAGATGGCACCCCGTTCCTGTTCTCATAGCACAATTATGCCTAAAACGTAAGAAGTGAAAGATTTTGGAGGCCATACATTTACCCCTTTTCCACCAGAATGAACCGGGTGCTAGCTCAGAGCTAGTGCTAGTGCCATTTCGGAGTTGGTTCGACTGACGAGCCGTCTAAGAACCGGTTTGCCTTTCCACATGCTAGAGAGCCACCACAGAGCCAGGTCTTACGTCACTGTATACGTCTCATCTTTCTCAGCGGGAAACACAAACACACCAGGCTTGTTCGAGATGCATTGGCGCTGCGCAGACAATCAGCGTATGATATCAAAATATCACATGAGTGAATCAAAATCATAAAGAGTCGTATGCACTCGTTGTACTAGTTGTCATACGGCGATTGGTCTGCGCAGCGCCGATGCATCTCGAACAAGCCTCCCATCAACAATGGGTAACGTTGGGTTACTATTGATACTCATGGCTTTGCGATCCTACATCGGTATCAAAACACAGCGAATCCAACTCATTCGTGCAGCTCACCGTGATTTGTGTAGATGGAGATTACAATCGAGCCGCTATTAGCTGCTATTTCAAAAATGGCGGTCACAAGTTTGTGTTTGTCTTGTTGGTCACGGTAACCCCGTCCCCAGTCCCTGACGCAAGCGGCTCTTACTTCTAGACCAGCAATGTTTTTGTGCTACTTAAGAACCGCTTTCCCTGGTTCGGAGCTGGTGCTTTGGGTGTGGAAAAATAAAGAACCGATTTGAAATTAGGCTCTGGCTCCGAACCAGCACCAGCACTGCCTCGGTGGAAAAGGGGTATAAGGATTCTTCTGTAGAGTCCCGAGGGTCCACAAGACTCTGCTCTATGGAGTAGAGTGCATTATTCAGAACTGAACTGTTTATGAAATTGAATTTGAGGTAGCTAAAAGGATGCCGAATTGTAATTTAAATGAAAATAAATAAAATTAAGAAATTCAATCATTTTTTAAATGAAAAGCAAAGTTTGACAAAAAGGCAAGTTTGTTTAAAACTATCTTTTATCACCGAAAGTAAAAAATTGTCAAATTCAAAAATTGTCTTTTAGGTTTAAAAAACGTTCAATAAAATCTTTTTGTTTGTGATTTTTTTTATTTTTTATATATATATAAATGCAGAATTGCGGATGATAAAATGACCAACTGAACGATAGAACAACCGACCGGCTAACCAAATGATAGAACGACCGAAAGAACGACCAACCGACAGAACGACCGTCTGACCAACTGACCGAATGAATGACCAACAGAACAACCGTTCAAAAGAATGACTGACCAATCGAAAGAAAGACCAACTGAATGGAACTGACTGACCAGTCGAAGGAACGACTGACCGATCGGGGGGACCAAACGAACGATCAGATGAATGACAGACAGAACGACAGACTGATCGAAAGAATGATGGATCAAATGACAGACTGATCGAAAGAACAACGTACCGAACAACAGACCGATAGAAAGAACAGCAACGGACTGAACAACCGATCAAAAGAATGACGGACCAAATGACAGATCTGAAAGAACGACTGACCGAACGAAGAATCAAAAAGTGAACAACTTACGATCAAATGACAAAGAACAACTGACCGACCGTCCGATCGATCAAAATAATGACAGACAGATGATAGACAGACAGACAGGTTATAGATAGATAGATGTGATAGACAACAATGTGAGTAGATAAAAAAGCTACTAACACAAAGAGAAACTAGAGAATAGAGGATGCCTTCAAGGATACTAAGGCCAATTGTTGGGGAAAAGAACAGAAAAAAAATGAAAGACCTACACATGAACAGAAGAATATTAAGCTGTGGGGCTCGTGAACCCAATAACACACAAACTAATCCATGAAAAGTGTGCAAGACTGCGTAAACAGACACTCAATCACACACACAATGCCGAAATGCCATCCCTGATAATCGCTCACTTGTGCCATCTCACATATCACTCCTTATTTGCAATTAAAGAGTTGATGACAATCACTTCAGAGGCGCTCTAATTCAGCAGCTGTCTCCGTACAACACACCAGCATTTAGCGGCTGATGAGTCGGCTGCCTTATCTGTGTGTGTTCTCCAGATGAAAGCCACGTTCCTCTACCCCCCCACCCACCATGTTTGTTTGTTCCTTGTTTATCGACTGGCATCCGATTTCGCGCACGCCAAAGTTGAAACTGTCGAGGTTCAAACAAAATGCCTTCGCCGCTAATTACCCGCAATTCTTCATCTCCACCGGTCGATTCTTTTCCCCCCTGCTTAAACATGCATGTATTTGCATAATAACGAGAATTGTCCCATTGCGGTTCGTGCTGAGCAGGCTGCCCTATTTCTGGGGTTTGTTAGAAATCGGTTTGCAGAGGATGCAGGTACACCTCTAGGGGGCATCGCTCTAGGGTACATGCACGCAATGGCATTACGCTGGGGGCTAAATGTGGACGTCCCTGGAGAGGGAAGTGTGTCGTGTCAACACACATCAAACGTGTCTCCCACTGCAAGATAAATGAGCAGTCATGTTTGAGGCTTCACACACACACACACACACACATTATATGTTAAAGTGGCATAATAAAGGGCTTATTTTTATTTCAGTGCATATGCAAACAAATACTAAAAAGTACTAAAAATAAAATAAATAAAAAAGTAGTTTTAACTACTCCTAAGAGCATAAATAAATAAATTGATAGATGGATTTTGAGAATGATGTTATGTTTTGATAATCTCATAATAGGCAGTTTACAAAAATACAGTTGTAACATTAAAAAGTTAATGTAAAATGGTGAGAATAATGTTAAAATGATGCCTCTTTTTAAATAGTGTTCTTTCTTTTCAAAAATACTTATAATTCATGCAATTGTTTGGCTTTATTCGCCTAATTACAAGTTAAATCTTAAAATTTTGCTATATAATTCTTAATCACTTTCTATTATTTTCTATTTTAAATGGCATGTTTTGTTATAAATTGTTAAATTGTATATATATATTATATATATATACACACACACACACACACTTTACAATATAAACAAATAAGACATTTTTGTTCCTGGCGGGCAATAAAAATGGTCTTCAGAAAATGCTAAATGTAGTTCTGACATACTGAAGGCGTGTATCAGCTTAGCAAAATTGAACATCAGTTTCTTGATTTGAAACATTTCTCTTGCACAAGACATCACAAGAAAGAAAAAAAGCTATTTACAGACTTTTTGAAGTCTGTCTGAATGATTACAGAATGATTAAATACATCTAATGAAAGAGCAAACTCAAGAGATTCTCAGAACCTGGTGTCAAAAGCTTGAGCTTCTCAAAAGCCTTTTTATTTTCAGTGCCTGAAGATTAGGAATGAGGCATGATGGGAAATATTCTAGCAAATTCAAATGACATGCCAGCCATGGTGTAAAATCTACCGACTTTCTCCTTCCAAAGAGATTCTCACAGATGGTTATGACCAGTGTTGGGGAGTAACTATAGTTACATGTAACGGTGTTACTTAATTGAATTACAAAATAAATGTAACTGTAATCCGTTACAGTCAGTTGCTCAGAAAAAATGTGTAATTAAATTACAGTTACTTATGAAAATGCTAAGGATTACAAAGGGATACATTTCTGTAAAAAGCTAGGATAGGCTATGTTACAGTATGTGATCACGCTATCATTAATTCAAGGGCTATTAATCCATTCAAGCACAATAAAATAACTTAAATCGGTTCTGGTGATAGACACACACACACACACACACACACGCGCAACAGTCAGCACGCGGACGCATTGAGTTCTTCGCATTGTCACGTGCGAACGGATAATAACACACTGAAATATGCCAAAATGTCCGTTTTGTCGCCTATCCTCATAAGCACAGTCTTAAATTAGTTCAATAAAGTCTTAAAGGGTTAATTCACCCAAAAATTAAAATTCTGTCATTAATTACTCACCCTCATGTCGTTCGACACCCGTAAGACCTCCGTTCATCTTCGGAACACAAATTAAGATATTTTTGTTGAAAGCTGATGGCTGAGAAAGGCCTCCATTGACGTTCAGTACATTTACTCTCACAAGACCCATAAAAGGCACTAAAAACGTCGTTACAAAGTCCATCTCACTACAGTGGCTCAACAAAAATACAATAATTTTATGAAGCGATGACAATAGTTTTTGCGCGGAAATAAAAATCAAAATAACGACTTTATTCCACAAGTTCTTGTCTTCCTTGTCTGTCTCTGCCGCGAACTCACGAAGCACCACGACGCATGCGCGAGAATATGACGTAGCGCCGGCATTCGGGAATCCATGAAATGCACACTTTAGTCCCATTCTGAGCTCTGCGCCGAGACCTAAAGCACGATCAATGTAGAATTCAACAGCTTAGATACGGCGCATCTTCCTCTGCTCATTGTAAACAAATCTCCTCGCTTCTGGGTCACGTGTCCGAACGCCGGTTTTGCGTCATATTCTCGCGCATGCGTCGTGGTGCTTCGTGAGTTCACGGCCGAGGCCTACACAGAAGACAAGAACTTGTGGAATAAAGTCGTTATTTAGATTTTTTTTTCCGTACAAAAACTATTGTCGTCGCTTCATAAAATTATTGTAGAGCCACTGTAGTGAGATGGACTTTGTAACGACGTTTTTAGTGCCTTTTATTGGTCTTGTGAGAGTAAATGTACTGAATGTCAATGGAGGCCTATCTCAAGCCTTTCTCAGCCATCAGCTTTACACTAAAATATATTCATTTGTGTTCCGAAGATGAACGGAGGTCTTACAGGTGTCGAACGACATGAGGGTGAGTAATTAATGACATAATTTTCATTTTTGGGTGAACTAACCCTTTAAATGACCATAAAGGGCTGTGAAAAAAAAGAAAAAATATGCGTGTTAGATCCGAGCCATGTGCGGCAGCTCTTAAAGTGACATTAATGTTATAATCTAAGCACAAAAGACAAAGAGAAAATCACTCACTGCTCTTGACTGAACTTGTGTAGCTTTAATACAGATTATATTTAATGTATACTTTATGCAGTGAAGACTGTGAAGTGTTTGATAATGTATTCAATTTCTCTATAGCCTCTGTTAGATAAAATATTTAAAATATAGGCTACTGTCATAATGTTGTTTCAACATTCATTTGGAGATTAAATGTAAAAATGTATTACAATATACACATAAAAAATTGTATTGTTAGGTGTGATTAATTGTGATTAATTACATAAAAACAGTTTGATTGACAGAACTAGTTGAATAATATTAATTTGTTGCTTTGCCTGTTTTTTATGTACACAATGCCTACTGCCATTTAAAGGTGCTGTATGTAAGTTTTTCACTTTGCTAAAGCATAAAACCCATAATATGCTTTCAGATATGTAGGAAACATGCTAAATTCACCTACTTGTTTCTCAGAAAAGCAACGCTACAGCCAGTTATTCTACTTTGAAATGTGTGTTCCGTGTTGCAATGTCTGTTTTTGTTTTGATCTGTGCGAAACCGCACGCTGCCAGTTTACCCAATAGTATTTCAACACCACAGGTTGCCAGTTGGCGGAAACACAGCGTATTGCTGCCATGGAAGCCAGCAAACAAACTGGGTCAGAGATCGCAGATTCTACCCAACCTAAAAAGCCTCAGCATCCATTAAAAAATCTCTATGAACGAGAGCATATTAAAACACGGATAAATCAACTTATCAACTTATAGTGTGGCTTTCATTGACTGTTGCGTCTCCTCAAGCTGGCAACCCGCGTGAGTGTCAAGTCTGAGCAGGCGGGGGCGGGGGAAACAACGATCTCCAATATTTTGAATTTGGACTGCGGTACCCATTTCAACTAGGCAATCATACATACCGCACCTTTAATGTCCATTTAGTAAAGTGATGCAATTCTGATGCTTTTGATTGTTTCTCGTAGCGCACCACATCTGTCAATTACATCAATCCACATTGGCTGTGCTTTAAAATTAAATTATTATAATCTTAATTCAATTGAATGAAAGGATTTTGAAAGACTGACAGTAATCAGTATTGAGTAGGCTATTAACTTGTACTTTTATCCGATATGGATGTGCTTACCGTTTAGTAAGTGATAAAAACTATAATAACAGTTTAATGTGGATTGAAATAATCATGCACTGTGATTGTGGTTATAAAAATCTGCATAAAAACACAATAAGACAGAAAGGTGTATTAAAGAGGATAAAGGATTAACTGCTAGTTCTATCAAACTGTAAGATTTAGCCAAGCAATTCGTATAGGCAACTCCAATTCCAAACAGAGGACAAGAAAACGGACAAGGCCAAAACAAAACACGGGTGGTTATAAAAGTGAATGGAAACAGAGGCCTTGAGCTCTGCCACATCAATGGCTTTCACATCAGTCAGAGCAGAGCCGTTCTGCTAGGAGGACGGATCACAGCAGAAGCACATTTTACAGCATCTCAGCTCTGAAGTCAGTGACAGTCTGATAATGCAGACCCTCATCATGCTCAAAACCTCATTATCTGACTTTTCCAATACACATCTGGCTGTCAGGCTACAGTCATGTGACAGTAAGATACAGGGGACTGTTCTTTCATGTTTTAAGAGGTAAACATTTCTGTTCATTGGTTCTGTTCACATGGCTCTTATAAGTGAGACTTGACAACATAAATAAATAAATACATAAATAAATAGAAAAAAATGAGGAAATAAAAAATATATAAAAAAATACGAGAAAAGATAAAATATAAAACCAGACAAAACCAGAAACAAACAAAACAAAACAAAACAAACACCAAGGCCAACAAAAATCATGGCAGTTACAAAAGAAAAAGTTATAAAAAATAAGAGAAAAAAATAACAGACAAAACTAAACTAAAGACAAAACCAGACAAATCAAAACAAAAACCAAGGCCAACAAAAAACATGGCGGTTATAAAGGAATAAATTACACAAAAATAATACGTAAAAAAAAAGACAAAAAACAAAACAAAACAAAAACCAAGGCCAACAAAAAATCATGGCAGTTATAAAATAATAAGTTATAAAAAAATAAGAGAAATACATAAAAGACAAAACTAAACTAAAGACAAAACCAGACAAATCAAAACAAAAACCAAGGCCAACAAAAACATGGCGGTTATAAAGGAATAAATTACACAAAAATAATAGGGGAAAAAAATACAAAACAGAACAAAACAAAACAAAGGCAAACAAAAAACATGCCGTTTATAAAATAATAACTTATAAATAAATAAGAGAAAAAAATAAAAGACAAAACAAAACAAAAGACAAAACCAGACAAAACAAAAACCAATGACAACAAAAAACATGACGGTTATAAAGGAATAAATTACACAAAAATAAGAGGGGAAAAAAAGACAAAACAGAACAAAACAAAAACCAAGGCCAACAAAAATCATGGCGGTTATAAAGGAATAAATTACACAAAAATAAGAGGGGAAAACTACAAAACAAAACAAAACCAAGGCCTACAAAAAACATCCTGGTTATAAAAGAATAAGTTATAAAAAAAAATAAGAGAAAAAAATAAAAGACGAAACAAAACAAAACAAAAACCAAGGCCAACAAAAAACATGGCGGTTATAAAGGAATAAATCACACAAAAATAAGAGAAAAAAAAGACAAAACAAAACAAAAGAAAAAAACAGACAAAACAGAACAAAACCAAGGCCTACAAAAACATGGCGTTTATAAAAGAATAATTATCAAAAATAAGAGAAAAAAATAAAAGACAAAGCAAAAATCAAAACAAAAAAACGAGGCCAACACAAAACATGGTGGTTATTAAAAAAATAAGAGACAAAGTAAAAAAAAAAACCAAAACACAAGACAAAAACAGACAAAACAAAACCAAGGCCAACACAAAACACGGCGGTTATAAAAGTCCTTGAGCTCTGCCACATCAATGGCTTTCACAACCAAAATAAAAGGCTGTTTGAAAAAGGGTGTATCAGATAAGTAAGAAATAATTGACTCCGGGGCGTTCAATTATTAGAACAATAATGCACACCCGAGGTGGTGATGCGGTCACGACGCGAAGCGGAGTCAATTATTCTGCTTATACTACGGTTACCACACCTCAAGACATCGATCCGAAGATATATTTAAAGGGATTCGTCCGGTTTTTGTACTTAAATCGCTATTGTGAGTAGGACTATTTCTTCCGCGTCTCATCCAACGGCTCTTTTGTTAGTTCTGAAACGTCATTTTAAAACTGTTAACGAAGGCTTGAGCCGTTGATAGCATTCTACTACAGTTATTAATAAAGTTATTAGAGAGAGAGAGAGAGAGAGAGAGAGAGAGAGAGAGAGAGAGAGAGAGAGAGAGAGAGAGAGAGAGAGAGAGAGAGAGAGAGAGAGAGAGAGAGAGTGCTTGTGTTAGGCTACCTCTGTGTGTCTCTAAACAGCGCTGTTATTACCTCACTAGTGAAAAAATGTCACGTGTAGCCTTTAAGTTGCTCCACTTTATGGGCTAACTGATCAAATCGTCAGGGCAGCGCTGACACCTTTTTGTGCAAACTGTAGTGCGTGTGATTTCAGTAATGAGACAGAAAGGCTTGCCTTTGATGTCCGCTTCCGTCTGTTGGTTTTCATCTGGACTGTCTAATACTGCTGCCGCCCAGTTGTTGAACGTTTTATATTCACCGTAAATATTAAGATTTACTTTAGGAAAATCGTCTGTCATATTGTTGTTTTTTAGTCCTGTAATGTCCGTTATTACAGTTAACTATGCGAAGTGATATCGAACAGTAATGCGGTCAAGAGCTGCCTGGAACTACGTTCGCTGTGCATCTCCCAGAAAATAATTGCACACCTTAGAACGTTCCCCAGCCAATCAGATTCAAGCATTCAACGGCCCCGTAGTATAAGCAGAATTAAACATAACATTTTATTTTCAAACAACTAAAATACACCGCTTGATTGTAGTTCTCTCAAAATAGAGTGATGACTCATAACTTACGCTTATTTGCGCTACATGCAACTTTTTAAGCACTGTGTTGTAAAGCTGCTATTATTGGTATAGCAGATGTCTACAATGCTAAGTAGGATTCTGATGTTTGTCATTGCCAATTTTAAAAGGCACGCATTAAAACTAAAGCACTGTTTGGAGGTCGTTTGGATAAGTGTCTGCTTAAATGTAAATAGCTATTGGTTAATAAGTGCAATAGCTTTACAAGTGTATTCAAGAAGGATTTTACAGCTCTTACTGACACCACGGAAATCTGGAATGCATTAATCTTAAATACAAATACAACCCTTTAAACAAAAACTAGATGTGTGCAGTACTTCAAACTAGTAAAAGCAACAGAACATGTTTTTGGTTCTGATGTTTCATTTTTGAGTGAACTATGACCTCAAAACACCCAGACATCTGCTGTCTGACAAATGTTCTCATTAACTTGCTGATACCAGAGAAGTGAACTAAACGAAAGGTTATGAAAGAGCATAATCATCCATTTCCTTCATGACATTAGCTGACTTCATTCACATTACAGCTCTGAAAAGAACCTTTAAGCTGAAGTGCTAAACTCCATTAATGCAAAAGTAAATGAATAATTAGACAGTGCCGGAATTAAAGGAGAACATGTGGGAATTTGGGAGGACGCTGGCAGAATTAATACACGTTACACACTCACCATTAAAATGCTTTTTGATGAAATCCATGGAACTAGATGAAAAGATAAGGAAGATATATTCCTACATTCCCATCACCACTAATGACAACACATGAATATCTTTGATGGGCCTCCTGGAAAAATCTGCATGTACTCCTTTTTACTTCTTAATTGATAAATACATCTCAGTAAAATACTCCTTGATGGGAAAAATTATTGAAGGCTACAAAGCTCATTAAAATCTCATTAAGAGATATGAAATTCATGATGCCAAACTAAAACTTCGGAAATGAATGACTGGTACATTGACGCCTGAGCTATTGCGTTCAAGGGAGGGCTCAGATTTCAGCAAAACGCAGCTTGGGGCTTTATAATATATTTTACTTTTTAACACACATGGTTCTTTGACTTTCATTGCCGACTTTCCCTAAGACCACATTATGGGGTGTCACTTTTTGCTTCCTAGCTGGTCCCAAAAGGTGAATACCACAGCTTTTGAGGTGTAATTGCTGTTGCGAAATATTTCCAGTTGGTGTCTTTTTGAAAAAGATCTAGAAAAGCTCTTGAATAAAGAATCTCTGATATGATGCACCAAACATGCAGTTGTGAATTCCAGTCATGAAAACTTCAAATCACTTCCAACAGAATGTGATTTTTGTTTCAGCATTTTTGAGAGTAGAGAGGACTGGAAATTTTGGAGATATGACAGTAAAACGGGATTCAGAAATGATATCAAATAAGCAAGAACACATTGGATGGATGGATGGATGATAGAACAATCGATAGAACAATAGATAGATAGAAAGACAGACAGACAGACAATAGAATGATAGATAGATAGATAGATAGATAGATAGATAGATAGATAGATAGATAGATAGATAGATAGATAGATAGATAGATAGATAGATAGATAGATAGATAGATAGATGATAGATAGATAGATAGATAGATAGATAGATAGATAGATAGATAGATAGATAGATAGATAGATAGATAGATAGATAGATAGATAGATAGATAGATAGAATGATAGATAGAACGATAGACAGACAGACAGACAATAGATGGATGGATAGATGGATGGATGGATGGATGGATGGATGGATGGATGGATGGATGGATGGATGGATGGATGGATGAATAATATTAAATGACCCTGAGGAAATAAATGCTGCAATTTATATTATCCAGTTACCATTATGTTTAGCAGAAAGAAAAATACATATAAATAAACACATAAACATATAAATACATAAATACAGTGAGTTTATCGCACTGAGCATCTACAATGGCGCAAGCACCTGTAACTCTGGCAGTTTCTATTCTAACTCTTTAACCCAATTTTGCTTCTCTGTTTGTGATCAGATCATTTTAAGCCACTAAACTCAAGTGTGCCGCACAAGTCTTGAAAAGTGAATCTCTACATTTCCATAACTGTTTATTTCACACCGACATGAGTTGTTCTGCAGTAAAACTGTGCTAACCCATTCTGTGGGAGTGTGGGCGGGGCCTTGATACCACGGCTTCACTTCACGCTCACTACTGCGCAGACTACAAGGAGTCAGCACCATATTAGGACACTGGCGACTTCACTTTTCTACAATGGAAGAGAGTGCGGATGCATCATCCATCTTTTTTTTTTTTTTTACGTCTATGGCTAAACTCTAGGAAATAATTCAGTCCAATAATACAGTAAGCGAATTCACTCAAATGTAAAGCTAAATGTAACCAGACTCATTTTGCGTTTTCAGTGAATTTGTCATATTCTGTGATTGTTTCTGAAGAGCGCGATCCCTCAGGCTGAAAGAAACACTGCAGTATAGCCAGATGATACACAAACTACGTTTCTCGTAGATGATTGTATGATTACGCTGACGTACAGGAGTCGTACAGTAAACGCACACAAGTCTGTTATGTCGATGCACGGATTGCACACATTGTATTTATGCAGAGACACATTTCAGTACATTCACGTTGTTTCCACACACATTCAGGATACTATTATCTTTCATGTGTATGTTGCTGTGTTTAGTAATTCTGAATGGATCCGGGTTACTGTAGTGTTGTAGTACTCGAGATCGGTCTTGGTCTCGAGACCGGTCTCGAGACCACTTTTTAAAGGTCTTGGTCTCGTCTCGGAATCGACCGCATTTTTACTCGGTCTCGTCTCGGTCTCGGACTCAGAGGACTCGGGATTTAATTTCAAGACCGGTCAAGACCACAACTGAGAGCATATCACGAAATTATTTGTTAACATCATTACTGTGGTGATTAGACAAAAAACTTCAGACCAAAAGCTTGACTCGTGTCTAATTTTAAATACTTTTAGTTTTTACTCCCCTCCCCTCCCCTCCCTGTGCCGCGCCGCGCCGCGCCGCGCCGCCAACCCCCACATCGCATCACACACACACTCCACACGTGAATGCTTGAGACAGGAGAGCAAGCTGTGCCGTCACCGTGACCGTGGCTGTTGGAGAGATGTCAGCCAAATCTTCTGTCATACAATTTGGCTACCTAAACCACAAAGAGTTCATCTGCAAAAATGCATCCAAAAGAAAACATACAGCAGTGTGTAAGTTCTGCAACGCGACGCTTACTGAGACGGCTGGGACCACATCAAACTTCTATCGACATTTGGAAAGAAAGCACAAAGAGAGGTAAGCTAAGTGCAAGTGATGAGAGCAAATTTTGCTGTACTAAATCCATGACCAAAACTCATGTTCACCCATCCCTACCCATAGTGCTGAGCGATATTAACCAAAAACATAAGTCAAATCACATGTGAGATATTTGTTAAAACAAACTGATCTTCCCCGTTGCACAATAAAGCTGCACAATAACGTTACCAACATGTACATTAAAATATATAAAATATTACTTAATCAATTAGTTAATAGTCATGTGCCTCAACAAGTCATAACATAATGACACATTTGTAAATCATTAGCTAATGATTAATTAAAGCAGACAACTGGAAGTTGAAATGCGTGGCTTTGACCCGTTGTGGTAATTAATTTAAATGATTAGTTAGTATAATATGTTATTAAAGAATTAACACATTATGATATATTTAACTGATAACAATTTAATGATGACTTAATCTATTAATCATGTAGAATCTTCATTAGTTGCTGATGCAGTGATCATTAATAAATGGGTTAGTTCACCATTAGTAATACATTAACTCATGATTATCTGTGCATTAATTAAGGATGAATTAATGCATACTAGTGCACCCGTATTGTAAAGTGTTACCCACTTTTCCCATTGATCAGATTTTATTTTATTTTTCTCATTAACTACAGCTTTATGTTTTGTCCTTGGTGGCAAGCTTGTTAGAAGTGTTTTGCCACGGCAGTTCATTCAGGTCTGGCATATAATGTCATCAATGTTTGAGGTTCTCCCAATTACAATTTTTGTATTTTTTTTGGCCAAAATGCCTGCATCGTGTTAGGTAATGGCTCCTTTTCAAACCATTGAAAAGGAGTTCTGAATAAATGGTTAAGTTCATTTCCGCTCTTAAGTGTTTATTCGCATTTATTTGCTTATAGAAGAAAAAGATAAATTCCCACATATCGGCAATGCCTGTTGATTATTTTATCAAAACTTCTCTCTTACACACCCACACACACGAGAGAAGTGCCAATCGTATGCATATTCCACATTTTATCAGAAGTGTGTCATGCAATGTGGGGATTTGCACTGGTCTTGGTCTTGACTCGGTCTCGGCCTGTCTTGGTCTTGGTCTTGACTCGGTCTCGGCCTGTCTTGGTCTTGGTCTTGACTTGGTCTCGACCCTTCAAAGTCTTGGTCTTGTCTTGGTCTCGGTTTAGGTGGTCTTGACTACAACACTAGGTTACTGTAGTAGGTATATATGCAGCCAGATCAAGGCAGATGGTTTAGGTTTTTTTTTGGCATCTCCATGTGGTCATGTTTGGTATGGCAACTTAACTTTTTTTTGATGGGTGCTTTGGTGCGCATACATTTATGAATTAACTGGACTCCTTATATCATGGTGTTCTTTTGGGAAGTACTTTTTTGGAAATACCTACATTTATTTTGAAAGTAACTTCAACCTTCAATCTGTTGGTTTTCTTTGCTGGGCATAAATGACAATATATATTTTTTAATCTATTGACAGTCCTAATACATGAATACACACATACGCTGGGTACAACTATAAACTATGTTACCAGCCGCAGAACACAGTGGCAACCGCAAACCCCCCCCCCCCCCCCCCCCCAACGGATAACAGCCAACATTGCCAAAACTACCACCCTCAATCTTTTTTCTGGAACCAAATTCAGAGAATTCTCAGTGTTTCTGCCTCCAGCTGTATCTGGCTCGAGCATGGCCCTCCAGGCTCAGGAAGAGGTCCGGTCCCACATGCTGGTCCCTCATAGACGGCCCGCTGAAAGGCAGCCATCCCCTCTCTACTCCAGCCTAAAGGCTAATCTAACTATCACCTTCCTCCCAGCACAGCTCCGTTTGGCTCTAATCTCTCAGCCAATGTGCGGCTCCACTGTGAGCTAATACCATTCGACACACTCAAACCACTACACACACACGGATGGGGTAATATGTGCTTGAAGAGGGTGGGGTTGGAGGCAAGCTACTCAAACACACTGTGAATGAGGAGGATCAAGAATAGGAGAGCAGATTAGCCCACTGAGAACATCTACTCATCTAGTCATTCAGATTAACAGGGTAATGATATGTGGGCTTAAGGGGAGATAAATAAATGAAATAAAAATTAACCAAAAATTCCAGATGAAATGATAATAATGTGTTCCAATACATTTCTGCACCTCATTTTTTTTTGTACAGAATTATGACCAAATGTTGAATTCACTCAACATTTGGATATTTTTTGGGATACATTAAAAGATAAAGACTCATCCAGCTAGCAATCAACAGCGGGACTGGATCAAGAACAAAACAATGTGAATAAATCAAGAAAATAAATAAATATACACCCTTCATTTAAAAACATAAAAATAAAAATAGGCTGCCACAAACATTATTGGAACTCTAAATCAAAGTAAAGCACCGCTGGCTGCATTTCTTTCCACATACACCTACTTTCTCTTGTTGATGTTGTTTTGCGCGCACAGCTCGAAAGGGAACTGCACCCAGAGGGAATGTTTAGTTCCACTGGTGAGGGCATATTTCGCATAAATATATATTTTTTCCCCCCAAAACTGGGACACTGCTTCTTGGCATGTAGTGATGTGGAAGCGTACAGCTTAGTAAACTAAATTGCTCGGAGTCTTGAACAAAGTGACCTATTCAGGCTCACTCCAACAAGCTTTCTGACAAGGTCATCAGCAGATGACACAAGCTGATAGGAGAGCAGCCCGGGTTGATGGAAACAAACTCTTGGTCTCTGGGGCTTGCTGGAGCTTAGCCATGATCACATTTAATAATCAGGAGCCGCTCTCCACAAACAGATCCTCAACAGGGCCCAGATCAAACCACAGATAAATGACGAGAGAAAGAATGCAAGGATGGGGACAAAAGAAAGAAAGAGAGAAGCAAGGAACATCTAGATTTTTACATTTTCTAAAGAAAATGTTATAGGTAATTTCCTAAGCAAGTCAGTGCAGTTGCCAGGGTGTTACTATGCTGTTGCTAAGGTGTTCCGAGTGTTTCTTAGCACATTGCTATGTACATGCCAGGGTGTTGCTAGAATTCTGTTTTTAAAGGAATCTGGGGGATTTATAGCATGTTGCTATGCAGTTTCCAGGGTATTGCTAAGGTGTATTGAGGGTTCTTAGCATGTTGCTATGTACATGCCAGGGTGTTGTTAGTATGCTGTAGCTAAAGGGTTCTTAGCACATTGCTATGCAGTTGCCAGGGTGTTGCTAATGTGTTCTGAGTGGTCCTTAGCATGTTACTATCTACATGCCAGGGTGTTGCTAGCATGCTGTTGCGAAGGAGTTCTGAGTGATTTATAACATGCTGCTATGCAGTTGCCAGGGTGTTGCTAAGATGTTCAGAGTGTTTTTTAGCACGTTGCTATGCACATACCAGGGTGTTGCTAGTATGCTGTTGCTAAAGGGTTCTGAGTAATTTATAGCATGTTACTATGCAGTTGTCAGGGTGTTGCTAAGGAGTTCTGAGTGGTTATGTCCATTGCTATGTACATGCCAGGGTGTTGTTAGTATGCTGTTGCTAAAGGGTTCTTAGTGATTTATAGCATGTTGCTATGCAGTTGCCAGGGTGTTGTTAAGGAGTTCTGAGTGGTTATGTCCATTGCTATGTACATGCCAGGGTGTTGTTAGTATGCTGTTGCTAAAGGGTTCTTAGTGATTTATAGCATGTTGCTATGCAGTTGGCAGGGTGTTGCTAAGGAGTTCTGAATGGTTCTTAGCCCGTTGCTATGTACATGCCAGGGTGTTGTTAGCATGCTGTTGCTAAAGTGTTCTGAGTGATTTATAGCATGTTGCTATGCAGTTGCCAGGGTGTTGCTAAGATGTTCAGAGTGTTTTTTAGCACGTTGCTATGCACATACCAGGGTGTTGCTAGTATGCTGTTGCTAAAGGGTTCTGAGTAATTTATAGCATGTTACTATGCAGTTGTCAGGGTGTTGCTAAGGAGTTCTGAGTGGTTCTTAGCCTGTTGCTATGTACATGCCAGGGCATTGCTAGTAGGCTGTTGCTAAAGGGTTCTGAGTGATTTATAGCATGTTGCTATGCAGTTGCCAGGGTGTTGCTAGTATGTTGTTGCTAAGGTGTTCTGAGTGATTTATGGCATGTTGCTATGCAGTTGCCAGGGTGTTGCTAAGTTGTTCAGAGTGTTTTTTAGCACGTTGCTATGCACATACCAGGGTGTTGCTAGTATGCAGTTGCCAGGGTGTTGCTAAGATGTTCAGAGTGTTTTTTAGCACGTTGCTATGCACATACCAGGGTGTTGCTAGTATGCTGTTGCTAAAGGGTTCTGAGTAATTTATAGCATGTTACTATGCAGTTGTCAGGGTGTTGCTAAGGAGTTCTGAGTGGTTCTTAGCCCGTTGCTATGTACATGCCAGGGTGTTGTTAGCATGCTGTTGCTAAAGTGTTCTGAGTGATTTATAGCATGTTGCTATTCAGTTGCCAGGGTGTTGCTAAGTTGTTCAGAGTGTTTTTTAGCACGTTGCTATGCACATACCAGGGTGTTGCTAGTATGCTGTTGCTAAAGGGTTCTGAGTAATTTATAGCATGTTACTATGCAGTTGTCAGGGTGTTGCTAAGGAGTTCTGAGTGATTTATAGCATGTTGCTATGCAGTTGCCAGGGTGTTGCTAGTATGTTGTTGCTAAAGTGTTCTGGGTGATTTATAACATGTTGCTCTGCAGTCGTCAGGGTGTTTGCTAAGTTGTCCTGACTCTGAGTGTTCTTAACACGTTGCTATGAAGAAGCCAGATAAACTTGATATCAACACTCAGAACATCTTATCAACTTAGCTATCAGGGTGTTGCTACTGTGCTCTGAAAGGTTCTTACTACATTGCAATGTTGCTATGCTGTTGCTAAGGTGTTTTAAGGACAGTTTAATACTTCAGGTTAGATATTTTAAATTCCCTAAATATGAGCAACAGCAAAAGTGATGGTACACTAATAAAAGAAAGACTGGTTACTAACAGCATCTAATTGCATAGTTTTGTTCCATATTTATGATATAATTTCCTAATTATCACCACACCTTTTTTTTCTCAAATATATATGATATTATAGGAACAAGTTATGCAGAACAGTCTTCACATAGCGCTGACGTTCAAACCAGAGCCCAAATTTCCTAAAATCTCTCAGAGATTATTCCCATCAACCCATCATTTCCTCCACCCACCACTTCTATATGCCACTCCACCCTTCTATGCCTATCTCCAACACTTCTGAGAGGCAATTACGGATGAATAAAAAACTGTCACCCATGTCATGAAAACAAAAGCGTGACCTCATTATCATGCCAAAAAGTTTTAACGAATCTCATCTGAAACACCATAGCTCGCTCCTAAATGGCATATTTATACTTATAGTGCCATTTCAGGCAGACAAGAGACTTGAATAGATTTAATATAATGTGAAGCAAAGATGATGAGCTCAAAGCTTTAAACAAAGCTCTACTGACATGACATTATTATAGAACTGTTTTGTTTTATGCACGATGCCTGCCTACTGACCTTAATTATTGAAAGTATATGCCTAGCTTGATATCTAAAACCAAATGCTTAGATTAAAGGAGTAGAAAAGAAAAAGAAAGAAACGTAAATGTATGATGTTCCAAATCTGTATGACTTTCTCTCTTCTGTTGAACGCAAATAAAGAGATTTTAAATATTTATTGTCCATGCAATTATAACCGGAGAGTTCAAGCTTCAAAAAGCATGTACAAATCATCATAAATCAATCACACAAGCAATTAATATTTGATATGACTCATTTACTACTTCATGTTCAAAAGTCTTCCGAAGTCATATAAAAACGTTGTGTGAGAAACAGAAATTTAAGTCATTATTCACTAACAATTTCCCCTCCAGTGAGCTTTTGGACTCAAGAACCAAGATCGTGAATGAATCATCCAGAACTGTTTGTGAACAGCATCAAATAATTTATTGAAAAGATCCAATTTAAAAGACAATGATAATAGACAGACAGACAGATACTGTATATCAAAGTCTTATGTTAAAATTCACTGTTATCCGACACATCAAGTATGTTAAAAAATTGTTGCCATTCTAGAGGTGTGTCCTCACATAGCTCTCTCCCTGAATCGACATGCAGAGCATCATGGGTTCAGCCTGGTCCCTAATGATCCCTGCTCAGCATCTGCCTGCCTCCTCGTCTCTGTCCGGATGGCTGCTGCGCATCAGACCGAGCAGGTCGCATTTGCATTCAGTGGGCAGCGGGTTCCGCTTCAAAGCCATAATGAAGTGTGAAGTGTGACAACATTTAACAGGGAGGCAGGATCAGTTGATCTGCGTCATTTCCAACTCTCACTGACAGGTGACGTTTGGCTTTCATTACGCCTAATGTCCAGGCAGACATGTGAGACAAGAGGTAGCTGGGGAGAGTGATTTGAGCTTCACGCAAGACAAATTCAATTCCAGGTAAGCCCTCTGCATGGGTGAGTGGCATACAAGACACTCTGGGTGTGCAGTTTTTGACAATGGCTGAATGCCAAGCCGTGTTCGAGAGTGTAATGTTTATATATCTAAGATGCGCAAGGTAGATTCAGAATCAACCATGCTGAGACCCTGGACTATACATGCCGGACTTAACTAATCTCAACAAAATAAACAAGAAACAAAGCAGGCCATTTTGCTTTCCAAAATACGAAAAGATCCCTTTCCCGGCAATCTATGCTTATGATGTGATGTTGCAGGTGAAGTAAAAAAAGAATATAAATAATTATAATATACATATTCACACACACACATACATAAATTATATAAAAAGGACCTGACATAGAACACATTGGCCAGCAGCCATATCACCCTGTAGCCCAAGACTGGTATCCCACTGAAGTTAAGCAGGGCTGAGCCTAGTCAGTACCTGGATGGGAGACCAACTGGGAAAACTAGGTTTCTGCTGGTAGAGGTGTTAGTGAGGCCAGCAGGTGTTCACCCTGTGGTCTGTGTGGGTCCTAACGCCCCAGTATAGTGATGGGGACAATATACTGTAACAAGCACCGTCCTTTGAATGAGACATTAAACTGAGGTCATGACTCTCTGTGGTCATTAAAAATCCTAGGATGTCCTTCGATAAAGAGTAGGGGTGTAACCCCGGCATCCTGGCCTACATGTAAATGCAGTAGTCTCTTCATTTTTCCACACACACACACACACACACACACACACACACACACACACACACACACACACACACACACACACACACACACACACACACACACACACACACACACACACACACAATGGCTCAATATGGCTGCCGTCGCATCATCCACACTGTAAAAAATGCTGGGTTTAAAATAACCCAAGTTGAGCTGAAAATTGACTAAACAAGCAATTGGGTTGTTTTAACCCAGCGGTTGGGTTAAATGTTTGCTTAAAAGAACAAAATTGCTGGGTTAAAATAACCCAATCGCTGGGATAAAACAACCCAAGTGCTGGGTTAAAACAACCCAATTGCTGGGTTAGTCCATTTTCAACCCAACTTGGGTTATTTTAAACCCAGCATTTGGGTTGTTTTAACCCAGTGGTTGGGTTAAATGTTTGCTTAAAACAACCCAATTACTGGGTTAAAATAACCCAATCGCTGGGTTGAAACAACCCAATTGCTGGGTTAGTCAATTTTCTACCCAACTTGGGTTATTTTTAACCCAACATTTTTAGAGTGCAGGTGGATGCTGCACATTGGTGGTGGTTGAGGAGATTCCCCACTTCTATGTAAAACACTTTGAGTACCCAGAAAAGCGCTATATAAATGTAACAAATTATAACAAATTAACACTTAAAATACATTTATGTGGCTTAATATGAATTTTTCAACCTAATCAGCACACACAAAAAAATATATAAATTATAATATAATATAATATAATATAATATAATATAATATAATATAATATAATATAATATAATATAATATAATATAATACAATACAATACAGTTAATATAATATATGTGCTTTACTTTTTAATATGTATGCTGATAAGACTGAGAAGTTACATATTAAACCCATATCAGGTCATTTTTATTATATTATATTATATTATTATATTATATTATATTATATTAAATTATATTATATTATATTATATTATATTATATTATATTATATTATATTATATTATATTAAACAAGTAATACTGGTGTGGAACAACATGAGGCTGAAAAAATGCTGACAGAAAATTCAATAATAATTAACTTAATTCAAGAATAATGAGCAATGGGAAAAGCCAAATTCAAACTTATGTTAAAGGGTTAGTTCACCCGAAAATAATTTACGCTGCGTCCAAAATCGAATACTTCCCTACAATATAGTATGCGAAAAAACAGTACGCCAACAGAGTAGTATGTCCGAATTCATAAGATTCGAAAAACAGTAGGCGAAAAGTACCCGGATGACCTACTACTTCCGGTGAGATTCTGAAGTGCATACGATGGACAATTTACTATCCCAAGAGGTCATGGGAGCGGATTTATAAATGGATGTGAAGGGACTTACTACATTCTCCATGTTCTCATTATAATGTGACCTACCAGTGTCAGTTGCGTAACTGACACTGGTAGGTCACATGATAATGACAACATGGAGAATGTAGTAAGTCCGGATTACATTCATACTACACTCATTCACATCATATTAAGAACATACTTTTTCAATGGTCGCAAAGTAAGTTTCACGAGTTCACACTTACATATAATTTATGGAGAGTAATTTAAATGCGTATTTGGCGTGCTGTCCGGGGGGAGGGCTTCGAGCTCGGAATATGGCCCGAACCCAAAGTACCCCCCGTGTATGTAAGTGGTTGATGAAATAAAAGTGGTGAAAAAGGGGTGGTGGAGGGTTGCTGGCAAACAGTCAATGAACAGAGGTCAGACTGCTGCGTGTATATATACCTCTTATTGATGATTAGCTGATTGCTCTCCACCTGTGTCAATTATCTGAACGTGCTCCTCCCGAACTTTGTTTATAAAACATCATTCAAAATCAAATGTAGTACCTACTCACATAGTACTCGATTTCTGACGCAGCTTTACTCACCCTCAAGTCATTCGAGGTGTATATGGCTTTCTTCTATTCTCACCTAAGCTTATACACAACTCCTACATCATGTGTCGGTCAGAGGTCACTCTTCGGCCGGAACATGACTCGCATACGGCCGTTACTGGAAGCCAGAGATTATAGTTTACAAAAGTTATAAATATGGATATTTTTCTTACAAAAATGCATGGCTTAGCTTCAGAAGGGTATTTTAATAACCCCCTGGAGCCGTATGGAGTGCTTTCATGATGGATGGATGTGCATTTTTGGGCTTCAAGATCTAAGGTACCATTCTCTCTCATTATAAAGCTTGGAAGAGCCAGGATATTTTTTAATATAAAACCGAATGTGTTTGGTTGAAAGAGGAAAGTCATATACACCTAGGATGGCTTGAGGGTGAGTGAATTATGGGATAATTTTCTTTTTTGGGTGAACTATCCCTTTAACAACAGAAGCACCACAGCTCAAAGTGTCAGAGCACATGTACTAACCGCCAGGGCTCTTACCATTTATTTGAGATAATCAGAGACAGCAATGGATTTCTCAGCTCGGGCCGCCAGAAGAAGAGTTGAAGCATTTGCTTAAGGCAGCCGGTGAGAGCCAAGGATCCAGTACTGATCTGCAGCGCCATAAGGAATTCATTAAACTTTTACATCAAGCCCCCCAGCTTCTTAATTCTCTCTCTCTCTCTCTCTCTCTCTCTCTCTCTCTCTCTCTCTCTCTCTCTCTCTCTCTCTCTCTCTCTCTCTCTCTCTCTCTCTCTCTCTCTCTCTCTCTCTCTCTCTCTCTCTCTCTCTCTCTCTCTCTCTCTCTCTCTCCGTCTCCCTGAGTGATGTCACACTGCAACTTCCATCTCTGCTCTCTGTAGAGTCCTTCTGTTTAATAACGGACACCCTTCTGTGTCTCCCTATGACCCTGGTCTCATCCGCTCAGCCGGCTCTTAAATTACTCTCCGTAAGCACTCCGTCCACTGTAGCGCACTCAGAATCATTATGCCATTCGGAACATGAGTGTGAGGGGTAAGTGTGCATGTGTGTTATACAGCCTGTAATTGAAAAAGTGTCATTAAGTGTGTGTCTACTGGCATGTATTTGTGTTCAAGAGTTGAATATGGATGTCAGTAGGTGTGAGGCTTGGCGTAAATGTATCTGTGTGAGTGTGAGTGTGTGTGTGTGTTTTGCTTGTGTGTAGCAGTTAGGCCGCTGTACCCTCTCCTCCTTAGATTACCTCTCATTGCCAGCGGAAAGCTAATCACAGGTCTGTTGGAGTCAGCATCCTGGGAGCATTTCAAGGGGAACAATCCCTGACCTGCACACTTCAGCTGATTCTGCCCATGTGAGAACGTGCACACACATCACAACCGAGATGAACGGACACCAGTGGAAACGTCTTCCTGCTAACACTATGCAAACCAAAATGAAACATGTTTGGATAAATCATAGAACAATGCTGCATAGATACAGCAATCAAGTGCAATTAAGGAAACAATAAGTCAAGAGATAAGCCTGCGAGTTGCCCTAGTTTTACCATAGTTTCACCTAGCAACATACAGTACTGTGCAAAAGTCTTACACCGTGTCCTAACTAGACGCGATGCAATAAGATTCCAGCGTCAAGCAATGCGTCTGATGTGACGAAATCAATCAAAAACCACAGCCAATCAGAACAGCGTGCTCTCGAGGCAAGTAGGCTATGGCACCAGAGATTAATCTTGACGGCACTCGCAAGGAAACGGATAAGTACATAATCAAATTCATGAATATTACACCATTTAAACATTACTAAAAATACATAACGAGTTACTAAAACCATCTTTGTCATAGAATATACTTTTTCACAGTCTGAACGTTCTTGTTTCCATTTGTTTAATTTTAGGATCTGAGGTGAATTATCCATTGTTGCTTTTAGTACGACTACATTACAAAGCTGGGAGCACTAAAAGATATTCAAAGTCACATTACACGCTTTTAACGTTAAATAATGAAGCACATAAATATTACCTGAGATTATCATTGCCATGTTTTGTGTTGTTTTTCCAGCCGCGCGTTGCAGAAATAAAAAAACGTTTCTAAATTAGAATCATCGCGTGTCGCCGTCACGTCTGGTTAGGACAAAAACTCGAATTGACATGGATCTTGGCATCACATCGCGTGTAGTTAGGAAACGATGTTAGGCACGTTAGTATTTCCACAAAAAAAAAAAAAGGTTTTAAGTCAGTGATTTATATCTTTTGCTGTAGTGTGTCAGTAGGAAATATCAGTTTACACTTCGAAACATTCCTTTTGCTGTTAATTGTAATAATTAATTGGATTTTGCGCCGGGTGGTTCTTTGCCTCCACGTTGTGCATTCAAATCTATAATGGAAGATTTTCCATTATAACAAACTAGCCATGGATTATCCCTACACACACACACACACACACATACACACATACATAGATACATACATACATACATACATACATACATACATACATACATGGGTCAATGACAAATAAGAAAAATAAGATTTTTTTGTAAGATAAAAAAAAAATATTTTAAGCAAAAGAGTTTTAAAATGCATTTTTATGTCCAAAACATGTATGGTGTTGATTCATATTGGTTTTACAGCTTTTAAGACAGCATTAATTCCTTATTAAACAATATTTTTGATTTTACCACCCAGAAAATGTCAGATGGTGCGACCATATATTAATTAAAAATAATATACATATACAATAAACATATGAATCATTGTAAAATGCATATCACATGGTAAATTCCCTTTCCCTTTTCTATGTATTGCCCTTTTAGTCAAATTCATATAAACGGACACTTCACTTTTCTATGTGTTCAGAACACAATTTTCCATAAGGAGTTATGTTTTTTTTTTGTATTATTATTATTATTTGAATACAATATATAATGGTTTACATTTATATTTCTTACTTCATTTTGCAATTCCAGTGGGAATTGATACTTTTAAATGTAAATTTGCTGGTCGCACCACCTGACATTTTAGGTCTTTGAAACACCACAACTCAAAAATTCAATTGAATTAAAAAAATAATAATAATTAAAGAGTATCTTATAAAGGAAATATTGTAGATCATTTTGATATGTGACCTGTATTTTTTTTTTTTATTTTTTTTTTAGGAAAATAATGAATTCGGATATTATATTGTCTAGATAACAGATTTACCGCCATGTTTCAAATGCACCTTCCAACATCACTTGACAACTCATATTCCGAATTCCGAGTTTCCCACTTGTAAATATGGCTTTTTATTCATGTGCTCGAAAAATTGTAAATACAGTATTTTTACTCCATTTGAAGGGCCCATAATACAACAGCAAGTCCTGTGATGTTCTACCACAACTTCCTGTTTCAATATGAAATACTTCAACACAGGAAAGAACATGGAATGCAAAAGTAAACACCAACTTTTAAAGCCATCTCTGGAAGTAGGCCTAGTTTTCCCATTCAACATTGTCTATAAAGATAAAAAAAAATCAATACAAGGGTCCAAAGCCATGAACCAAGACAGCCCACTATAATACATAATCACTCAACTGCAAGCTTGAATTTGAAGTGTATACATGGATCAAACATTTAATGGAATTAAATGTGGCTACTGTGGCAACTCCCATCATCCCCAGTCTAGGAGAATGATAGACGGCTTCAGCAAAAGCATGCATCATCTTAATCAAATCTCAATCTCAAAGCTCCTAACAGTCTATCTTGAAAGGTTTAATACTGAATCACTAAAATGCATTTACAAATAAACACGATTTTTTACTTCTGCCAGCGACATGGACTCTATTGCATGCCTTAAACCATTCCTGGGATCTTTAAGAGCACATAATGCATATATGCAATGAATGCATTGACCTTTATGAAATCGTTATCCATCTATGTTAGATCCCACTGTGCGCGAGCTGTGTGCAGCCTGGCAGGTGGTTGTACGGCAAGTCACGTAACTTGCACAGTGGGACGGACAACAAAGATCAAGGCTAGTTATCAAGCTCATGCATTGTAAATATTGCTTCTTTTCAGTAGTTCATAGTTTCTCATGCATCCATAAGGGTCTAATTTTCCAGCATGTCGTCCACTCATGTTTTCTCTCGCCTCAGGCACAACCATTTCCCTGTCCTCAGGTGGAGGATTAGTCTTGGTGGGCATCCAGCTCGCCCCTGGTATCCTCTGCGTGCACCTCGCCTCTTTCAAGCCTGTCCCTCTGCAAGCTGTTCCTGGACCCTGGCACTGCCCTCTGTTTTGCCCCCCACCATGTTCATTTATCTCCATACACTCTTCTGACAGCCCCAGGTCTTAAGCTGGCTCTGTGGGCGAGCGCCTCGCCCGTCCAAATCCACTCCGGTCCTCCCATCTGTTTGGCTCTGGACCGCGGGCATCTGCTGAAGGCTATTGTTGGGTACCGTCATATGCCGGGCCAAAAGGGCCCCAAGAGAGCCACTGTTGCCCTGTGTATATTGGTGTGTTTGGTTGTGTTCAATGGTGTGCGGTTGTGCCACAGTGTATGTTTGCTTGTGGCACGAGCTTAGAGAAGCGGCAGCAGGTCTTGGCCTCAGTCAGGCTCTTTGTTCTGGAGTGGTCCGGAAGCAGGCATGTTGTGAAACCCCGCACTGCCCTGGCAGAGCGGTCGGAATGCCCTTCTGCAGCAGGGACTTGACACCGGGTCAACACACAGTCCATCTCCAAGAGGCACAGAGCGTGTCTCGGGAGGAGATCGCCACTAATGAAGTCCACCCACTGATGCCAGGCTTCAGGTATTGTTTACCCTGCCTTTTATGGTGTCTTATTAATTGCACGCTTCGTGAGACTCGATCTGCAGATGACACGGTGAATTGCTGAGATGTGCAAGAATATAACATTTCTCATGACTGTCCAAAATAAGGACTTCTATACTGTTTCCTGCAAGATTAAATAACTTCTTAAAGATTCTATGATATCAAAATATACAAAATGTATCTTCCAGCAAATACAGACATAACCTATCCAAATTAATTATCCAAACATAAATCACATATTAGGGCTGCACAATATATACATTGATATACTGTACTTTTTATGGGCTTATTATATGATATTTCATTTGATTGATATTTTTCAGAAAAAAAGTTGTATTTATTTATTTGTATTGGTCAATATTATTATGCATGCTCCTTTCCTCTTTTTGGTTTTCTTTTAAATTACCTTGTAATGTAATGCTCACTTAAAGTGAAATCTTTAAAAACACTACATTTAGGCCTAATCGTGTTATTACATTTATGAATGTATTAATACATTTAAAACATTTATTTTAAACCCCCCAACAAAAACAAATATCCATTCTTCAAATTACACATTATAATGCTGTAATACCTAGTAGCAGCAGTAGTAGTGGTTAGTAGTAGTAGTAGTAGTAGTACTATTTATTTTTATTTACACATTTTTTACAAAAAATAAATACCGGCCATTACACAAAACCGGTAACACTTTACAATAAGGTCCCATGTGTTAAGTAAGGGACATCCAGTCGATTGTTATTGCAGAATAAACCCCGACAGCCTGAAGTGGGTTTATTCTGCAAGGATGTACATTATCCCATTTACTACACAGCCACGTGCCACATAAGTAAATAATTAGACATGAATAATTAGACATGAGTCGAAAATATTTTATTAGCTCTTTAAACGCAAAGCTTCCGCTGAGAGAGCTGTTGCTAGCAAGCAGCAAGTTCAAACTAGATGGACATTTAAGGGATACCATACAGTCATACCACTTATTACATACCACATTAATAATTATGGGGATAAAAGATATTGATCTGAGATAAAACTGGTTTAAAATCATTCCTGTTTGTTATCTTACAATCAGTACACAAAACAATAGTCGCAAAATGGCAGCAATTGCATTTGTATGAAACAAGAGAGCGAGTCTGCGATTTTAATATTTATTAGCTCACCAAATTCAAAACTTCCACAAGGAAAAAACATCTTAACAAGCGTAAAGCGCCGACTTCAGTTACCCGGATGAGCCTATGTTATCAGTTTTTAGCGGTTGTTATCGGGGAATAGCATACCTTTGGATGGCGCAAGTATTCCACAGAGCTGTGTAATAACATTAGTTAATGCAATAATATATCATTTTTACACCATTTATTAATATGTTAACGTTAGTTAATAAAATAAAAGTTTTCATTGTTTTCATATACAAATTTAGATTTTAAAAGTTTATTTGCAAATATTGAAATTAAAGTTGTATATAACCTCTAGCGTTTAAAAAAAATAAAAAAAATCTGCATGCATTTTGCGGAAGAACATTGTTTTGGTTGTGCCAAATATGTAAATATGACCCTTCACAAGATAATGCTTTACAATAAACTCTGTTAGAGAGCTACATATGGCAATTTAACTGTTCGATACAATACATTACTCATAAAAATGCCATTTGACAACATTTAAAATCCCTCAGGTCTCGCCCTCTCTAAAAAACCAAGCCAATGTTGGTTCTTGTTTTATTACAAACTCTGTCGTGTTCTCTTTTGGCCAGCAGACTCTCCTCTGTTCACCAGTTTTTTTTAAATGGGAGATTTATCTGCTCCATGTCAATCTTTCTCGCTCGTTGTGACAACTAACCTCTGCCACTCACACACCAGACATGCGTCAAAGTCGCCGGAGCAACTTTTCTCTATTTACAGATATGATGAGACGCGCACAAGCAAGTGACGCATGTACGCAATTTCCCGCAAAAACCATCCCAACAGGTCTAAAATATATAATAGGCTTAAAATAGGCTTACCATAATGAATCAGGGTAAGACTAAAACAGGAAGAAGGGTTGAGTAATTGACTCATTATTGAAATTGTGTTAATGTTGAATAACTTTTCACATGAACCAAGATTAATAAATGCTGTAGAAGTAGTGATCATTGTTCGTTCATGTTTACTATTTAGATAGGCCTAACTTATGTTTAAAACTAAAACATTATTGTAGTGCTACCCATGAAACAAATTATTGACAGATTTTTTATTTTATTTTGGTGCAACCCTAACCCACATCCTACACGTATGCAATCCATTCGGTGACCTTTGGAATGTCAAATTCATTCAACCTTGATGGCGAGTTGCGAGTTGAACTGAGCAGTCCATACATGAGATCACGTAGCTTGCCTGGCAGGGTGGTTAACGTAAAGATCAAGACAATCGAATCCAGTGCGTAGCACACACACATAATCACACCCGGATTCACCTGGCTCCCACTGTTGCACTTCAGCGGATCATGGTCAGAGATCCCTTTAGCCTATTTAGTTCACTCCATTCCCTGCTACGCCTTCTGCCACTGCACATTAACATTTCATCAGGTAATTATATCCAGCAAACAGCCCAAAACATTACGTACCATTACACTGTTAATGACAATGCAGAGAGAGAGAGTGCGAGCGACAGAATGAGAAAGGCAGAGGAAGGAAACCGTTTGACAACAATAAGTGCAATAACAATGAAGATAGCGAAGATTATGAGATTCCTCCAGCTTATCGTCTTCCTCAGGATGTGTATTCTGTCTCTTTGTCTTTCTTTTTTTTCCCAGGCATCTCTTATATTCCAGTTTTTCCAATGTTTGGAAGCGTTGTAATGTTAGTTCCCAAATCATAAAAGATTAATGTATGAAGGATGCATAATTAAGCAGTTTAATTCCAGGCTTTCCAGAGCATTACGCATTATTTTAACTTTCATTCACTCTCTCTCTCCATCCTTTTCCTCTTTTCAGCCCCCCCACCCCCTTTTATTTGCTAGCTTGAAGATAATCAGAACAGACAGGGGCCTTTCATCTGAGCAATGGAATGATCTGAGAAGGGAGTTGTCTAGTGGGCTAAAACAAATCATCTCAAGTGTATTTGAGAAGGAGGATTGTATGTGTGAGCATTAAAGTGTATGAAGGTAATTTAGGGGGGGGGGGGGGGGGTGAAGTAAACAGAATCTAAAAATCGAACAAGACTGGAGAACAAAGATTTCGCAAATAACTGCAGTAACAGCCTGCTGAATATATAACAGCACAACAGCAAAAGTGAAAGACGTGGCCTATCAAACAATTGTTCTGTTTGTTTGACCATCTCAGCCGCATAACAACTTTGGGGCAGGACAGCTTTTCAGTTTTGTGATGCTAGAGGAGGACAACGTATCTTAAAAATCATCATAAACAGCATTCACAATCCATTTGACTTCAGTTACACGACATATTTCTGATGGTTTCTAAATAGGATAAACAAGAAACACAATGTACTCGATTTTATTCAACTAGACTTAATTGGATCGTGATAAAGTGCCTTCTATAATAAAGTGGGCAGACTTTAATGTAAATTTTCTAAAACATAGAGTTCTGCTCGCTGAAATATTAAGAAGACAAATATTATTTTTCTTTGGAATAACATGCACTAATGAATAATGCATAATAAGACCAAGAATGTTTAATAATACACTAAAAGGGTATTTTTTTATTTTATTTTATGTAGACTTTAAAAGGACAAATCGTGAAAATATCTACCACCTCGCTCTCTTTAGACTGAAAATGCCTGCATGTAAAGTTCTTTGCACATCTTTGTAGGCCTACTGGATGCAGTTTGTTTGAGGTTCTCTTGCATACCCGAAATGCTAAGTTGTGGTAAAACATTTTTAACAGTTGTCTCAGCAAAGCAAAGTTCACTACACTCAGCATTCTGTCTCCTTGAACTGCTTTTCAGATCCAAATGCAAGACATACTTGTCTCTCAACTGCTACAGTAGCATTCTAAAAGCTATAATGCAAAAAAGAAAAGAAAAAACCTGCACAGCAAAATGCCTATATACAAAAAAAATATTAGCATGAATAATTCACACATAACAAAGGACGCTGCATATCAAAAAATAGTTCATAAGCAAAAAATTATTTCCCTCCTCACTCAGGGTTACAGATTTTATACCGCAACATTAATGTGGCATAATTCATGGGCACTATTATTTGTAAACAGCCAGTATGAGGCACAGCCTTTCAAAAGAACGCCTAAACACAGAATATCCTACAAAGGACAAATGACATTATATTTGTCTGTAGGGTGCAGGTCGGAACAAGTCTAATGTTAATTCAGGAGCCTGAAGCTCGGCCGCCCTCCCCATCCAGTGCAGTCGCGCACACCCTCTCACGGGGACTGAATTGCTAAGTAGCTTTATATAACACCAGCTACCGTTTAGAGCCATGTTTTCATAATCTGATTAAACATATCTGCCACAGACGATTTTGGTAAAGTGTTTCATGAAGACCAGAATATAGGACTGTTCAGAAAGTGTAAAACACTCCTAAACCCTGATAGCAACAGTACAGCTATGAGTCCACATTAGCCAGATTAGCGTTCCTGCGGCTAAGCATGGTGCTAGCAACAGAAAATGCGAATGCAATGTAAGTCACTTTGGATAAAAGTGTCTGCAAATGAATACATGTACATGAATACATGATGAGACACTGCTAAGTTTCACAGGAGGAAGCAAAGATAAATAGGAACAAGCAATTGGTTATAAAAGCAACAGTCTTTAACAGTTTTTGTCATTTTCACAAGTTCACTAGCAGGGTACAAAATAACAAAATTTGTTGAGCAATCACCCTCCTGTTGGTTTCCCACAGCAGCAGTTCTGCTCTGGTTGCAGACATTATAATCATAAACTAGCTTTTAACATTTTATGAAGAAAACTTGAGAGGTGCTTTCATGATGAACTCAAAAATCCCAGTTTATTGTCTGTCAGGAGAGGGGAAAAACATACATTTGTTCACTCAAAACACCCAATAGCTGCACAATTCGAAAGTAAGTTGTATGCTTAAGTTAAATACTTAGGTTAGAGGTTTATCAAAAAGCAACTAACAATAATAATAATGAATTTAAAGCTCAAAAGCCACAATGAGATAAACAGGAATTGTAGAAGAAATGCCTTTGAGCCGTGCAACAACCATGTGGGTGTTTTTTGGTCCATTTTGAACATTTTCATTTGGCATCTGGCTTGAATTGTAATACTTCACCTGGCAAAAAAACAAACACACTCTGAACTCCCAAATCGGAGAACTGGAATACCATGGGACGCAGACACTATGTCTGGATCAGGAATGAATGCGTCTTGCAATTCCTCTACCTTGGGAGAAGAAACACAGACGTAGCGTTGCCACTGTGGCATAAGCAAAAGGTTTTTGTCCAACTTTAATTAGAACCCAAAGGAAGGAGACAAGAAACTGTGATACTGAGAGAGTAAAAGCACAAGGAGGCTCCTCTGGAAAGTAAGTATGTTTAAACGCACAATAGATCTTTAATGAGGATTCAGAATATCTTAAAGATTATGATGTTTTCAACTCCACAAATCTTCAATCAGCCTAGAAGACAGATTAAATCAGATGTATCTTCTAATACAATTAATAACAATAATCCACCCTATCAAAGTGGAGATGGCTGTCACGCCAACATCAAAAGAATCAAATGCATCTTAAACATGATTATCAGTGACAGATATAAGCTCATGAACACTCATAAAAACTCTCATTTGGCCTACTTCCTGTTAGATAGTTTAGCATAGTCGATTTTAGCACACAGATATTCCATGTAGGGACCTACTTGATTCAAATGAGGCTTTCCTTAAGGCAACATCGCTAACATGTAATTAAGGTTAACATTATGCACACTGAGACTGTTTCTCCACTAATTGTCACCATTGGATGTCACAGGCTTTCTCACGTACACCCACGTTCATGAAAATCCCATGCTATACAATTAATCCCATCAGCTAACATGCCTTGACATTTTACTGATCAGCATTGTACAAATCAGTATGCAAAGAGGACTCAAAAAAACATATTAATCTCTGACGTGAAAATTCTGATTTGCACCACACATTTTCAACTACGGAGTTGCACCTCTTCTAAATAAGACAGTAAACATGTAACTCTCAAGTAGTGCATCAAGATAGAGAACGTTCTATGAGTTTAGCCTCCAAAGATGAAGTCCCGTACGGCCTCTCTGCCTCCAGCAGGTGCGCGCAAACACTGCGGCATCCACAAACCAGACTCTTCTGAAAGTGGGTCAGCATGAATCCTGCAGAATGCAGGTTGCATATACATCCAACATGCGTGACAACATAAGCTGCATGTGGCAAAATTCTTAATTATAAAAATAAGAATATGCTAAAACATCTGTTTTTCTTCTTGGTGTGAAGGGCTAAATGGAGATTGGGTCTCTGCAATTTCACTGTCCTCCAGCAATTAACTTAGAGATGGGGGTGGATTCTGAATTCTTGTTTAAAATGAGGGAGATAAGAGACCCAAGCCCCAATGTCAGCTTTAGCTATCCCTGATGCTGGCCGTAGGCTTGAGAAGATAGCAGAAGCTCTCTAAGTTTCCCCAAGCCTTGCTAGAGAAAGCGTGTGGTGAAGATCCATAGATAACACAAGCTGCCAATCACATGGCAAGGCAGGATGAAGATGTGGAAATCTTAAGAAACTAAAACCACAAGGGGGACAGTTGTGTGAAGGTTAAAGACAAGGCTAGACAGAAAGAAATTCAGAGTCAGGTAAAGCTGAGACAGAAAAGGAGAATGAAAAATAACCGGGTTTTCTAAGGTGAACAACAGTAAATAGACTAGACTGCAAAATTTGAACTTTGAGCAGCAAGTTCAGTGTATCCTTTAATGTTATTGCACATTTATCTAATTAATGATTCTTTCCAAAGCACTTACAGTATACTTGCTCAAATCCCCAAACATCCCAAATTGAAGGGACCTAAGCCCTACCTATGTACCGGAATATCAACAAGACATTGGAATGGGTTTTTTTAATTGAGGCAAGTAAGCAACCACAGATAACACTCTTGCAGAACACCTTAACTGCATACCAATGCCCTGGAAAGCACACAAAAGCATAACAGCACTGTAGCAGCAAATTTTGGAAAGGAAATACTAATTAAATCGTGTCAATCCTCAAATTCATTTCATTTATATTATCCATACTTCATCGATGGCTCTTGGACATGTTTGCCAGGGTCCTCACAAATCAATCGATGTGCTGGCAATGGCACACGATTCAAACAGGGGCGCATTGATCGGTCTAAATCCTTTCCCAGCTCACCCCTCCAACACTTAGTGATGATACCTTCAAACTACACAAAAAAGATCTTCAGAAATGGTTTTGTTCTTCAATAAAACAAGCGCTCGATTGGAACCGATCCAGGCTGACCTCTGAGAGACCAAGGAGAATTGTGATCTTTCTTTTTTTTTCATACCAAAAGCCAACTTGAGATTAACAGTGCACCTGCCCAACACGGTCTGTTTTTTTCTTCTCTGGAGCCCTCTGTAGCCAATCTCACTGCAACAGGAGGCTAGAGAGATAAAGCTAACCGGCAGCCTGCTCTAATCTGGAGTCTCTGTGTTTCAGATTCGTGCGTAGGTGACGTGAAGGAACCCTGTGCTTTCAAGGACTTGATAGATAAACCTGACTGTGAGATAAAGATCAAGAGCCATGATACCCAAGATATGATAACAGAAGGGACAGGGACACCATTCCCACCAAACCCACCCATCTCCCCTCACCCTCTGCCCTGAGGGCGCCAGCAGGCTGTTACGAGTGAAGGCGGCAGTAAGGGTGCATGTGAAAGCAAACTCCAAAGAAAGAGAGAGAGGAAAAAGAAGCATTTTCTTCTTTCTGATTGAAGCAATCCCATAGAGCTCCCCATTGCAGACTAACATGCATGCTGCTTCCTTTTTTTCTGGCGCACTTAAACATGCACAGCATATCTTTGAATTATTTACCACCAGGTATCCTTTCCTACAGCTCAGAGTGGCTGCCAGGGCTTTTATGATGCACTTTTTTCAGGAAAAGGGGGGTAGGAAAGAGAAAGAAACATGTCATTCTTCTTCTTTTCTGTGAGCATTGGACTCAGTACACAACACGTCTCCCACCATGCACGCCTCGACTTTAATCATATGTGTAGCGCCCCATGCCTGTTGATGAAATCATCTCCCTTAAACCTTTGACATGCGACTCCTGCATTGTTTGGCTAAATCAGTGTCTCAGGTACCGAGGGCTGGTTTTACGCCGCAATCAAATGCAAATGGCTGGTGCTACGGTAATGAGATTGTCAGAAAACAAATATCCAAACGCATAATGTCCGTTCTCTGCTCATGTATCAAACCCAGGCTGCAACTTTCCTACAAAATCCTGCAGAGAGAGGCATATTAAAAGCCATATATCTGGATATATCGCTGGGATATTAGAAAGCGGGTTGGCAGGAGATTATCTGGTTTATCGGTTAGCCTTCTCTATATCTGAAGAACATCACAAAGATGGATTTTATTAGAGAAGGTGCCTCGGTAGCCTGCAAACTATTACACCAGATCATGCTGACCAATTTGCTTTCACACTTCACTGAGTGCACAAGGTCTGGCTGCAAGCCGTACGTTTTCATCAGCGGACGCTTCAACCGCCAACTTCTACCGATTCCAAGTCACTTGACGTGAACCATCAATTCCAAGGCGCCGTCAATGAGGCACGACTAGACAAAGACATCACTTGTGATCGGTCCATATTTCATGAGATTCATTACCCAGGACTCTGTGCAAATGCACTAATTGCTTGTTGCCTTGTTACAAATTCGCTTTGATAACGGAAAGATTTTGTCTCTATTAATGAAGTGTTGTTAAGTGCATTATTCAGACGACGCCGCTCTGCGATGAAACTTGGCCCTCTCTCAAAACACCCAGCTTAGTAATTGCCGTGCAAATGGGCACATCTGAGCTTTCTGCTTTGCACAATGCCAGTCAGCAGCTAGTCGTGCACGATCGAGACTCGGGCAGCCCATCAAAATGTGGCGAGGCCGTTTCAGCCCAGGCACTCCTGAGTGGAGTTACACCTCTCCAGAGCTGGGCTTTATATGAACTGACAGGCTCCTCCAGCTTTTCACAGCACCTCGGAGACCCTGATTTTCCGTGTAAGTATGCGCAGCCAGCAGGTTCAGTGATTTTGCACAAACCGTGCCGAGGAAAGCGCCCGCTTCTCATTTCCCGCTCATCAGCAGGTATTTACTATGAGCCAACTTCAGCGAGAGCTTGACTTATTAAGATTGCTACTTCTGCAATATTAAATACAGGACAAATGTGTGCATTAACAGGATCTAATTACACCTAGTCCTGTATTAAAGGGGACCTATTATCCAAAATACACTTTTATAAAGGTGTTTGAACACAGATGTGTGTCCACAGTGTGTGTAAACAATCAGTCTATACTGGTAAAAATCCCCCCACTCCTTTTTTACAATCCCCATAAATCATAAACAGTCTCTCCAAACGAGCGGTTCAAGATTTCGCCCTACTCTTATGTAAAAGTAGGGGGAAGCCACGCCCATGACTGGTGACCATCTGCCCTATCACACAATGCTTCACAAACAAGGGTCAGTTCAACGCTGGATTTGCACAAAAGATTAACATGAGTTTAGTCGATGAGTTTAATCAACTTAACTGCACAACAACTACATTACATTTATTCACTAACCATTCAGAAACATCCAGTTGCATTCTGAGATGTAACTTCTTCCTGACGCTGCATCTGAAATCGAATACTTCTCTACTATACAGTATGCGAAAAACAGTACGCCAACAGAGTATGTCCGAATTCATAGTATTCGAAAAACAGTAGGTGAAAAGTACCCAGATGACCTACTACTTCCGGTGAGATTCTGAAGTGTGTATACGATGGACACTTTACTATCCCATGAGGCCACGGGAGACGATTTATGAATGGAGGTGATGGGATGCAACTGACGCTGGTAGGTCACATGATCATGACAACATGGCGGATGTAGTATGTCCGGATTACATTCATACTACATTCATACATACTATATAGAACATACTTTTTTAGCGGTCGCGAAGTTTGTTCACATTCAAATATAGTACCTACTCACATAGCACGTGATTTTGGACACAGCCGAAATCTCTCCATCAGTGTCTGAATCTGGTTCGAACAGAGGCTGAACACCGCTACTGACAATTTCTGACATAACGGCTGCGTGACATTCGTTTTGTTGTTGTCGGAGTATCTGAAGCATGAGCTGTAAAGGCTCCGCCCTCTTCTGAAAAGGGGACGGGGAGCAGCAGCTTGTTTACATTTAAAGGGGCACACAAAAACGGCATGTTTGTGCTCACACCCTCAATAGGGGCGAATTTGACAAGCTATAATACATGATCTGGGGGGTATTTTGAGCAGCTGAAACTTCACAAACACATTCTGAGGACACCAGAGAGTAATATTTCATCTTGTGAAAATGGGCATAATTGGTCCCCTTTAACATTTGCCAGTCATATTATTTGCTTTAGCTAAGCAAAATCCATTTTTATCCAGCAGATCCATCAGCCATTTGAGGACAAACTTCCCACAAACCAGACTTGTTCATGGTGTCATTAAACACTCTGAAAATGACAGAAAATGTACAAAGATTTATGAAAACCCTCTTCTTTGAGGATGTTTCACTTTACTATCGAGAATTCATAGAGATGCGGGCCTCTTTTTGCAATTCTGTGACACAAAATGGCCTGAATTTACTATATGTATATATTGTTGGATGATACAGGATGCTTGTTGTTTAATATTGTCAAGTTATTTAGCAGCCATGCATTGCTGTTATTTTTCGGTGAGAAAGGTCACATTCAAATTGATTTGTCAAAACCTTTACAAGACAAATTAGTTCTGATGTCAAAAAAAAGGCTTCTAAATGCTTGGAAACAAACTTGAACTTGGAATCTCTGTAATCTTCTATGATGCAGTCTTTGTCTTGCGTATTAATTAGCTCTAAATATTTCTGTCCAATATTTCTCACAGCTTCAGCATATTGAAAATCAATGGGCGTGTGGATAGACTCCAGATGAATGCTGCCGATTCATTCAGCTCTATTTCAAGAAACAGCTTTTGCAGTCTGCCTTCTGTACAGAATTGTTTAGTCTGCGTAGGAGCAACATCAGAAGTGCACAGACTAGCATCTTAAGGACCATCGGTCTCAGGGTGATCTGATCATAAGTGAACAGCGCAGGTGTAAACAGGGTCCATAATAAAAGTGGTTGGAGATGCAGCATGGCCATCGACCACTTGTGATTGAATCACCTGACATAGATGTTGCATCCTATTGCATCATTACAACTGTGAAATTAACCTGCAAAATCAACATTTTTTACGTGTTTGAGTAATACTAAAGGGGTGTTCACAAGTGATTTGCATCGACAAAGTGATCTGATGGCTTTATTTTCAATGAGACATTTCCTGAGACACGAGTGACAGACCGCTGGTGATGCAACAGAGCTCAACTTTATGCAAGTGAGAGGATACAGTGACTACAAATGACGGCCCATTGCAAAGGTTTTTTTTTTTTTCCTATTCAGAGAAAGAAGAAAAAAACGGAACAAAAAACTGTCACTAGTTCATTAAAACTATTTTTGTCTATTAAAGAGACTTCTCTTTTTGAAGCCATCATTTCATGCTTTACTAGACTAGTGAATGACAGAAGATTATGACACAAACCATCACAGCCATCATCAGATTCTGAGGTGACGCTTTAATTGAAATACGGGATGCGTCATTCCTCTAGGGTCAACCTGCCAAGAGGTCTTTTTATTTATTTTGCCTGCAGTTGTACACAGCTGTAACATCGTGAGCAAAACTTGCCGAGATGTGCGTTCTTATCAAAGCAAGGACTCCACCGTACCAGATCTTTAAATAAGATTTCATCCTCAGCTCTGCGGATTAAGAAACCAAAAAGATCCTGCTGTCACATTTTATCTTTGTAGCATAGTTATGAAGCCGAGATGGAAGCCAGGTCCATACAAGTTTGACGTGGTTATCTCACATCACTACCCCAGGTAAAAAAAAAAAAAAAAAAAAAAAACGTATATAAATAGCAATGGGGGCATGTGAAAAGCTCAAAAGAACATACTGCAGCACTTTTTGATATAACTTACACTGCATCACATGACTGTGGCGAATGCGCTCATTATTTCACAGGTAAATAGTACTATAATTAATAAAACAGTCAAAGGCTCAGTCCCTTAGCATCTTTGTTTTTCTTAACTTATGCTAAATATTGTGAAAGACATTGGCAAGAGAGTCTAGCTTGCACTATTAAGCTTTTTTTACAAAAGTTCAATATATGTATACTTTCAATATATCAATGTATTCATATTCTTTGTTGCAGTTAAAATTACCACACAGCACTTCTCTGATTTGACGTTACCCAAAAATTCATATGTAACATGGCGGGCTGATAATATTTTCTAGGCATCTCAAATACCAATAACATTCCAGGTTAGGGTCCAATTCTCACTATTATAGCATGCATATTACTAGGGTATTGGCTGTTTATTAGGGCTTATAAAGCACATATCAATGCCTTATTCTGCATGACCATATTCTACATCCCTTACCTAAGTAAACAACATCCTTACTAACTATTAATTAGCAGTAACTAGGAGTTTATTGAGGGAAAAAGTCATAGTTAATAGTTAGTAAAATAGCGAGAATTGGACCCTAATCTAAAGTGTGACCTAAATTTCTATTGATACAATTCATAATTTAAAAGCCAAACCATGAAAAGGCTTGTATTAAAAAAAAACAAAAAACAAAAAAAAAAAAACAAATATAAAGAAAATAGGAGAAGCATGTATGTGTATGGCAACTTTTTCCTTTTTTACAGTGCAAAGAGTCTAACAGCAAAAGCATAACACATTGTCAGCATGCTAATTCAAGCAGTAAACTACTGTATTGCTTCCGTGTGCAGCAACTATATAAAGTACACTTTCAAGGGATCAATTAGCTGTATGATATCCACCTTATTCCTATGCCCAATGATGCTTTGCAATAATTATGGGTAACTTCTGTTAAGCTGTAAACAATCAGTGAAAGACTCGCTCTATGAACGCAATAATGGTTTTTTTTTTTATTTTTATACTGGGTACAATGAGATGACATTATTCGACTCACCCTTCAACCATTTAAAAAGAGTAAAAACATCAACAAGGTAGTGCCAACAGACCATGAATAAGCCCAAATGCGCGATTCTTTCCACAGCAATAACGGACGGGTTAAATCACTGTAGTAATATATATTGGTATTATGTAACATACGTTGCCTTAATCAAAAATGTTCATAAACTTCAGCATTGTGTGATAATATTTCAAAGTGATTTCCGTCATTTTGACAGAAAATTAATTGTATTTACCTGTGAAAAGAAACCTGGAAATTTGAGGAGAAAAACAAGAGATTATTTGTACATTCCAGTGAATTATTAATGGGATATATTGTAAATTAAATCGTGAGAAAAGATAACAGTATATGTTGTCCTTTTTCATACTGTTACAGTGGAATGCAAAATTGGAAAAGGGAATAATCGTGAGGAAAAGAATGCAGCGACTGAAAAGTGCTCTTGCCATAGATATTATTGTTATAACATATCATACTCATAATGTACTTTCATGTTAAAATACCAAGCGTTACGTTATTCTCATGATGTCTGATAATAAAACTTGAAGGAAAATTGACAGCTCATTCAGTCAAACTGAAAGATATGCCTTATTTGTTGCGCAACCCCCAAACCGGAAGTGCCACTCATAATTCAAGACACAGGCCTGTCAGGAATAAGGTGGATATACTGTACTTTATAATACATGCAATTTTTGTTGCATTTGTTATTTTCTCTAGTTACTGGACATTAGAACAGACTTAAATATTTTGCATCCCAGCCCACAAACAGAACAAATCAACTTTTTCAACAAATCAACTTCCCCATTTTGTTACGTGGACTAATGCCCTTTCAGGCAGGTGCAGCAGTATTTTTTTTTCTTCCACAAAAATAAAAAAGCGACAATAAAGAACATCTGGATCTGATGGCATCCAACTGCATCTCTAAATAATGAATAACTGCATTAACTAATCTAGAGCGAGCTGGGGGGGAAAATGAAGCATGACTTGCTGACCCTTTGCATTGATATATTATACATCACCTGGGAGTCAAACTGTTTTCCATAGCTCAAAGCACATGGCAAAGACAGACGCATTTCTGTCAAAAGGGGACAATGCAACCGGTGCAAACCACTGACAGATGGGGGGAATGTGAGGAAAGCTTGTCTGAAGCCGCCGATATCCAATTATGGAGTGATATTAGATATCAATCTACATTTTGAGACATTGATTACGAGAAGAAAAAATGTGCATGCTTCAAAGTAGAAAACAACTACATCTCATTTCACAAACATTTCAATATTGCTGGCCTACTATGAACCTTTGGAATAAAGAAATTATACATGCCTATGGACAAGTCTTCACTTAAAAATGAAAAGTATAAGAAATAATACATGTTTGGAGTCTGTAAGATTATTACATTATAAAAGTCTTATTTAGCAATGACACATTACATTGATCAAAGAATACAGAATAGACATACTGGCAACATATAATGTTACAAAAGATTTCTATTTCAAATAAATGCTGTTCTTTTGAACCTTCATCAAAGAATCCCAAATAATAATAATAATAAAAAAAAACTGGTTTCCACAGAAATATTAGCACAACTGTCTTCAACATTGATAATAATCATAAATGTTTCTTGAGCAGCAAATCATCATATCAGAATGATTTCTGAAGGATCATGTGACACTGAAGCCTGGAGGAATGATGCTGAAAATTCAGCTTTAATCACAGGAATAAAATGTATTCATATATTTTTTTTAGATTAATATAAAATTCATATTCAATTAATAGCCTACCCAAAACAAACTGTATTTTTCATGAAAGAGACGCATTTCAAAAACATAAAAAAAAAACTGACCCCAAACTTTTGAACTGGTATGTGAGAATATGAGTATTCATATATTTGTGACAGTTTATGAGTTGTATAACTTTTAAGAGAGCTGCACAAAGGCATACATAATTTCTTTATTAAGCCTATTTTACTTATTGAGCAAATATGAGCTTAAGATAAAAATGAATTGTCTGATACCAATTTGACCATCTATATATTGTGCATCTTTACACACGCTATATCCATTCTAGCCTAGAATCCCAAAGTATTCAGTGTTTTAGTTTATAATGTGACAGAAGCTAACCTGTAAAAACATGCTAGGTTTAATTTCACACTCATTTGCAGTGTGGCTCAATAATCATTTAAATGCAGATCACATATATTTCATGCTGAAATTACTTTGAGTGAACTAACCTGTGCTGTCTTTAAAAAATGCTTCAGAGCGGAAAAGCACTAAAACAGCAACTCAGCGCCGCTTGAATTAATGAGGCTCACATGTGGGAACATTTTCTGAGTGCTATCGGAAGACGTGTGTGCCCTGCAGACTGGGTGGGGTGTTTCGGGGGGGGGGGGGGGGGGGGACCTGAGTGTTGTAATTGCCTCTGTCTGCGAGCCTCCAAAACTGCTGCTGACATCAGACACTGCTCATTTCAAAGAGCACGTCAGATGCAATGCCTCCTTCAAACGGCAACCACTTCATTTCATCCATGTCGTTTGAAAACTCGCCACACGCAGGTGTCAGGAGTAAACGGATCTCTTTTAAAAAGGTTTGCGACTACAGAGCTGAGGGAACAATGACAACTGAGAATTATAAACATAACTGGAAGCTATAAAGGTATTAATTGCTGTGTGAATTCATGCCAGCAAAGTTTCAAATGCTTTGCAAATATGCAAGCATATGAGGCGGTGTTGTGACAAGCATGTGAAATCCTTGACATGATGTTTTACCATAATGAATCTGCAATCTCACAATGCAACCACACTCACATAATCCCACTGACAATAATGTTGTAAACCGTTGTATGCTTCTCCTGTATACAATATAATGTTTAGTAATACGCAAATGATCATGTACAGTGAGCTGATCATTATTACAAAATAACAGACGGGGTGACGAGGACTCCGATGCAAAGCGGAAGATGAGATGGGAAAGAGACCAGAGAGTGATACAAGAGATATGAAACTAGCACAGCTGTTTCAAGAAATCGGTTACCGGGCACATCAGCCAATTATGCAGTTTAAAGGAACGCTACACTATTTTTGAAAAATCTCCCCTAGAGTTAAACAGTTGAGTTTTACCATTTTTGAATCCATTCAGCCGATCTCCGGGTCTGGCGGTAGCACTTTTAGCATAGCTTAGCATAGATAATTGAATCTGATTAGACCGTTAACATCTCGCTCCAAAAAATGACCAAAGACTTTTGATATTTTTCCTATTTAAACTTGACTCTTCTGTAGATACATTGTGTACTAAGACCGACGGAAAATGAAAAGTTGTTATTTTCTAGACTGATAAGAGTCAAGTTTTAAATAGGAACAATATAAACTCTTTGGTAATTTTTAATAGGTCTAATCAGATTCAATTATCTATGCTAGCTGTGCTAAAAGTACTACCGCCAGATCCGGAGATCGGCTAAATGGATTCGAAAATGGTAAAACTCAACCGTGTAACTCTAGGGGAGTTGTAAAATTTTCCCAAAAATAGTGGCGTGATCCTTTAACATTATCAACCAAACATGAAGAACGCTGGCAATGACCAATCTGAATAGAGTAGCCTATTCCAGAGTTTGGTAATTTATGAAATTATAATGTGGATATTATATCCCCTTTTAGGGAAAAAAAAAACATCCAAAATATATCAATGGTCATATTATTAATGACTGGCAACGTTTACAGTATAAATAAAAGCTATTTCACTTTAAGACCTGATGCATATGTGATACACATCCCATTTTTCACAACTCTTTATGTTCATTTAAAGCAGCACTAGGTAACTTTTCAACCTTCATAATATATTTTCAAGACTCTTGTGATGATACATCGACTTACAATAGGTTAAATGACACGTCTGCCATAACCTGACGGGGTCTGTGTCATTTTTAATCATACTTTTAAACTTCGGGTTTCGGGTAGTAACCCGAGAAAAAAAAAGAACTACAAAATTTGACTGCTTTACAGCATATACGTCACTTCCACCATCACCCCCACTTCCTTAAATTCGGACCTGCGAGCCCAACTATACTTTTTATAGTTTGCCGGATGTTATAGTCATGGCCGAGGCAGCACAGAAAAAGAAGAAAGCAAAGGTTTTGTCGGAGGAATGCAAAAAGAGGAAACGAGAAAGTGATCGTATTAAAGGCAGGACGAGGATCAACATTGGGCCAGCGTTTGCTCATTGGCGTGAGCTGAAGGAGGTCAATATATTATATTGACGATATATGGTTATTACCTACCACTCAAACATTGAATTGAAGTATCATATAGATTCTGTAAAACGGTAACCAATAGACTAGACTACTATAATGACGCTGGCTTGTAAACGTGAGCATCGCGATCATTTGGCGTTTGAAAAAAAATTATAAAACCCATGAAATTATATTCATATGTCATGCTGAAACATATGCCACTGTACCTGGGATGAAGACATTTCACACGCGACGCAAGCAGAACACCTGCATGTGAACTCCTCCTGCAGTGTTCAGGGCTATCATAGTTGTCATGTCAACAAATGCACATGCGATGCATCCCCTGATGTACGATGACAGAGTTTACAACAGGACAATACTGTTTCCCAACTGTAGGGGGACCCCGAGAGCAAAACCTACCTAGTGCTGCTTTAAACCCTTATTAACTAATTTAAGACTGTGCTTGCAAAAATACTCGACAAAACATGCATTTTGGCATACTTTTGTTTTTTGTCTATTCAAGCGCTGTCTTAAGCAGATTTCTGTCTGCATGAGTCGTGTGTGTCTCTTTTATAATGGATGAATACACTTTTTTGAAAAAAGCGTAACTGCCGTTACGATGATGTCGGACGTAGCGTAAGCATTTTAAACTGTGAGAGGCGTTACTCTTTCTTCGTAAGTTGAATACGGAAGGCGGTCCTTCGGAAGCTAGATATTTCCCTTTATAAAGTTTTAAATATGGATCTTTTTCATACACAAACCCGTGATTCACTTCAGAAGGCCTTTATTAACCATGAGCCATGTGGAGTACTTTTATAATGTATGGATACACTGTTTTGGGCTTCAAATTTTGGACTGCCATTTACTGCCATTATAAAGCTTGGATTAGCCAGGACATTTTTTTAAAGGTCCCGTTCTTCGTGTTTTTTTGAAGCTTTGATTGTGTTTACAGTGTGCAATATAACATGTGTTCATGTTTCGCGTGTAAAAAAAAACAGTATTTTTCACACAATTTACTTATCTGTATACCGCTGTTTTCCCTCTCCTAAAAACGGCTGATGACTTCCTTTATTCTATGAAGTCCCTCCTTCAGAAATACGTAACGAGTTCTGATTGTGCCAGCGGTTCCCGTGTTGTGATTTGACCGCAGCTTAGCGCGCGTTGCACGGTTCCTGTGTTGTGATTCGACAGCAGCTTAGCGCACGTGGAAAGGTCACGCCTCTTAACGGGAGATGTATGCGCTTAATGATCTCTACAGCGTCCCTGGGAAAGCCAAACAAAGGTGATTTGACTCCGGGATGAAAATAACAGCGTCTCGACGACATGGCGACAAACACACTCAAACGCAACAATTCCTTTTCTCCACGCGACCGTCCTCTTCTCCACGTGGGACAGCAACAAGACCAAGCCCCCTTTTTTCGCATATTCTTGTGGGCGGAGGTTAGTCTGTTCTACTGTTCTACTGACGTCATTTATGAAGGAAGTACCAGGATGTAGTCCAAGCCGGCCGTTCACTGTAGGCTTTGAAAGGGAACTTCTGTTAAATAAAATATCTTGAACTTTGAGCTTTATAATTTTACAGGTTTTATTTATGCTCTAACAGCAACATTACACACTAACTAAAGTTTGAAAAATGGGATCACGAAGAACGGGACCTTTAATATAACTCCGATTGTATTCGTCTGAAAGAAGAATGTCATATACACCTAAATTGAGGGTGAGTAACTTATGGGATAATTTTCATTTTTGGGTGAACTATCCCTTTACGTTGTTTACTGAAACAAACATTTATATTACATCTCAATAATGACAGAAAACAGATAGCAGTGTTTAAATGTGTTATTGGTATCATTCTCAAATTTCTCTAATATGGGTTATGCGCAACAAATTCCTGTATTCAAGTGGTGGCATCGCTTCCGGTTCAGGCCCTTTTTATGTGCTTCGCTAAACAAAGCTATTTTATTCAAGATACCTTCAAAGGACGTTACCAAAGATGTCATAACCGATGTCTATCACATGCAAATTGATATCTAAAAGTAGTATTTTTCTCACTAACATTCAGATATTAAAAATGAATAAAATGGCAATAAAAAATAACTGGCTACTGCAGGTTAGCTGATTACCTAGATATCACCATAAGTACAAACTGCTGTTAACACTTTCTCAGACAAGCCGATGCGATGAGACCAGTTTTCCTGTTTGCTCATGTGTAAAGCCTAATGATAAAGAATGTACTAAAGTGAAACGGCAAACAAAAACATGATACAAACCAAGCCGTCAGAAACCAGAAATAGCGCCCACTGATAATACAGTGTTTAGAGCTTGATGACATTGATCATTAAAGAACAACTAACCACAAAAACATGATAAAATCCAGTTCAAGGCACAATGTCCTTCTCCAGAAAGGTAAAAAAAAAAAAAAAAAACCTTCTGGTGACACACAACAGGTGAAAAGCCCTTGACATCTGGGAACAAGAAACTCATTCTAGGTTAAACTGCTCTGGGTGAGGACTGGAGAAAGGGAGAGCACGAGGGGGGTATGATCTGTGACATTTAAGGTACTGTGAAGGTGAGCTGCTGTGGGCGCCTGCTATGAGTGACAGGTGATAAATACAACGGTCAGCCCGCAGCTCTGCCTCACTCGCTAATCGCAAGGAAACCTTTCACGCCGTGTCCCACCTGCCACCAAAATCCCTCGCCTCTGTCTACCCTGAAAATGTCGAAAATTACACTTTTCACCTTTAATTACCCCATTTAACTGACAAAAAAACAGGAAGAAAAGAAATATATAAAAAAGGTACTGTTTTCAAGTAGCGTAAAACAAATATACTCTCATTCGCCTTCTGAAATGCACTTAAACAGATCCCGGGGCCATCTTTTTTTGTTGTTCCTTTCTACGTTGGTCATTTGTATGTGTCTAAAGCACAAAAAGAAGTGCCAACAAACAAGACATCCATCACCTTGAGAGACAAAACAAATTACACACTGAAGAGAACCTTAATGTGTCACCCAGGCTAATAGTGTCAAGACCGGCTGCCGGTGAACCTGCGCTCTCCCCTGCGTCCGTTCATCGGCTCTGCCTGCTTTTAGACGCGAGGCTAACCACAAAACACAAAACACCGCTGAGAGCACAGCAAGCTAAAGCACTTCAAAAACCCACTTTTGGTCTCGTTACATATTCAGACATTTCACTTTGTCAAGCCTGTTTCTTTAGAGCTTCAAAGCAAGATAATGCTGAAGTGATGTCTTTCATCATTTCACTGAGCATAAACTCAGTTTGATGATGATAGTCGTGAACTCGATGCAATATGTGACCTGCTCCATCATTTTGAGCCGTTCTGACCCAAAATTGTATGCACTGAATGAACAAGGACGTCCCTCTATGGTATAACTATTATGTTCAATAATTGAGATTAATAAATGTGGAAGTGTAATTGAATGTATTCATTACTTTTTATAGTGATTTAGATATGTATTTAGGATTTTTTAGGTTGTTGTGTTGAAGTCTGTGTTTATATTGTATGCCAAAGACAAATTTTCACTTTGTGGACTAACCAACTAACTAAAAATGGTGGTCGTCATAAACTTGTTACTGGCTAACTTGTTAAAAATGGCCAGAATCAGGACATTTATTCAAAAAGACGTTAACAAATAAAGATGTCAACAGATATCCTATATTTCCATCCACCTATGTTCATGCTCATTTTGGGATATTGCATAAAAAAACAACAAGATAAATACAAGATGCGCATACATTCTAAAACTATGCATAAAAAAATGTATGCGTTCAATTGAGGTGGAACATTTTTTTATCCGATAAGAAAACATGAACATAAACTACGATGGAAATACATTTACCGAATAAATTAATTGATGTGCAACAAAAAACTCATGTGACTTTGACTAAAAATCGTCCATTCTCTTGAAACCATGGATGAAAACACTGCTTTATTTGAGAAAATAAATAATAATAATAATAATATTCCAATTTTGTGCATAAGTCAAATTTGCAACTTTGGATGGAAACATAGCTAATAACAGATAAAAACAAAACAAGGCATTGCTAATATAGTGCATATATTGAACAAAATACTTTTTTAGTGATATGCTTTTTTTAACTAACAAAATATATACATTCAATGACTTTCTAAAAGATAAATTGTAATGTCACATGTTGCTCATAGGCTGTTTTAAATGATGACCTTCACATGAAACACTGATTGGCCAAATACAACAGGAGATGATGCATTTTAGTAAGTTGTAACTTTCAACTTATCTTCTAATGCTCATTCACGTTTTTATATTGTGCTGTAAATAGCAGTAAAGTGGAAAAGATGATCAGTTCACTACGGGCATTTGAACAGAAGCAGCTACAGTGATCTGTCACACTATGTGAAAGAGCGTCAAAACAAAATCTGTTTAAATTTTGAATGAAAATGTACATATTTGACTGAGACTTTATCAAAAATAAAAACACAACAGTCAACTGAAGTTTCAATGCACATCGCATAAATAGTCATGCTCATTATGAAAAAGTGCCTGTGGCGTCACTTCTTCAAAATGCACAGTAAAAAAGAAAAACAGAAAATGTACTGGTAATTTTCTGCCAGGACATTATCCAGTAATTTTACGGAAATTTCTCTTAACCCTTAAAACACAAACTAATGCAATGTGTAATAAAAAAAAAAAAAACACCTGTAAAAAAAAAAAACAATACGCCAAATTCCTTCATATTTATACATTATGTCCTATTTTTACAGACTTTTTTTTACAGTGTGATATTACATTGCTTCATTACAAGTTTTGCAACACTTTCAAAGTGAAACGTCCCGTGAGTGGCACTATAAGCACGTTCAATTTGATCCGAAACAGATGAACGTTAATCTGGCAGTGTTTATGCTGGCTGTTGTATGGGTTTTGGCAGTTTGAAAATAAAATGGTGAATGGGCTAAAAGGTAAAGTAACGTAGCACCTACACTTAACCTAACCGATATTATTAACAAAAGCAAACATGAGATAAAGACAACCTTGCTAAAGCAACCATAAGCTTGCAAGTCTTTTAGCAGCAAGTTTTTGTTTGTTTTGTTACTTGTGTTTCATAGGACTTGTACCAAAGCGCTCCACATTGCAAGTGCAATGCAGTGGTAGATGAGCTACCCAGAAAGTTTACCAGAAAAGCCATACATATGGAACTGATTATGTGATACAAACATCGTGCACTATGTTTTGAAGTCCCAACTTAGTACTGCACAAACATAAGTATTGATTAGTTAATAATCTACCAAAATGCTGTTGGTGTTTTACTGCCACTAGTGTTTATTTCAGCTAGTAAATGAAGTGAATTGTGTGTTTTTGGACAAAAGGGTCATTTTGGAAACTTCCCAGACTCAAATTTTTTGATTTTGTTATTATTTTTTTCTGTACAAAGACAAAATGTAAATGTCACAGATGTGTATTTATTGAGTAATCCACTGTTTTGTAGAGGGGGAGGGTCAAAGTGACAATTTTCGCCTGAGATTTGAAGCTAATTTACAGGGGTGTAAAATGACTTTAGAAAGAGGTCAGCATCATTACTTTATTTTTTACACAGAGATTGGTTGGTCTATTACTAAAATATGTTGACTTGAACAATATTTGTCAATATTTGCCAAGTTCAATAATGGCAAAAAGCACTTCTTAATATCCTTTTAGATTCTGGTTCTTAACAAACGTTCCTTTTGGTATTTTCCTTTTATAGGCCCTCGATGGTTCAGTCCGATATGGACATGCTAATGTGGCTTTATGAGTAAATTATTAAATTGTACACATTTTCAGTGGTCAAAAGCCAAATGTGGGTCACTTTGCATACAGCTGATACTTTTTCCTTTTAAAGGGCAATATCTGAAGAACAAATAATGTTATTCATCACTATTTATGTTTGATATCTACAGAAAAAAATATGAACAAAATCAAACATTTGAGCAGAGGACCTCTGGTTGACTTGACACGGAATAACCCACAAATGTATGTAGAGGGACGGTTTTCACATGAGCCTGGGCTGCATATGCAACAAAGTGGCTCTTCACACTAAGACTTGGTGGAGTTCAGCAAGCAAAAAATAATCAGGATCTATAAGCATCCGGCTAAACAACCGAGTCTGCAGAGTGGATGGATGGATCCAGGGGGTTGCGTAAAGCCAATAAAAGTATAATTACATGCCTTTGGCTTTGGTGACAATGCGTGGTGGTGATGGTGACAGGCACCAGGGCAGCGAAGAGGCAGGAAGGATTACCGTCACCCAGCCTCTAGTCACCTCAGCGGGGGTCACCTTGAATGCAGCCTTACAATTTTACCAGTCATTAAACACCAAATCCAGTCTCCACGCACACCTTCCTCATCATCGCTCAAAACTGACAAGGCCGTCACATTAGAACCGCAGCATCTCCCTCTAGACGGTAGGGAGACGCGGGTTGAGGCGTCTTTGCGGCTAAGCTAAACTGTGTTTGACATAATAACGTTGTGTACGCAGACTGTACTCCCTGCCAAATAGATTAGGGCTCTGGGTCTCAAAACAAGACCTTGGAATTAACATTTATTCAAATCGACGTAATGAAATTGACATTTCAAGTTCAGCGTCTTCATTGTCCCCCTTTTTTTTTTCATTTAGCCGGCTCACCAGCGTCTAGTGACATAGTTAAAGGTATGTGTTGACGTTTCTTACTTAATATTCTTCGTGTTCAATATCCAAAGCGCCGAGCCTTACATATTCAGCAATTGGGAGATATTTTTCAGGACAGACAAAGCGCCCATGATAAATTGGACAATAAACACTCTAATCTAATATGGCAGACGTGCGCAGGAGGCTAATGGGCTGGTGAATATGAGCTTGGTGTACGTAGGGACGCCTCCTGAAGCGGGCCAGCAAAGGATTAGCAAAGCTCACAGTTAGCACCATTACGCCCAGGCATTTATTCCACAGAATTGGTGTCTTTTGTCCCAAGTTCAGTTTTGTAAGTGGGTGCAGAATGAACAGGAAATTGGTAACAGGAACTGATTTGAAGGCGGTATTGAACAGTCAAATCATAGGATAAGCAACGTTGAGATCTAATAGCTATATTTAGTCCACGGCTTTGGAGTATTTTTATAGGCAGAAAATGAAAAACAAGGACCACAGATGAAGACAAAGAGTTGTCAAACAAGAAGTTATTTTTTGAAGAATTCAGCCTTTACTGTGCCACATCAATGCCATTGACGTGTCTAAAGCCTGTCGGCTGATGTTCTGCAGGTATTTCAAGCTCAAAGTGCTAGCTTTCACCAAGCATATTCGTAAACTTCTGATACTTATCTTTAAGCTTGTGAGGATGAGCACTGACTTTAACAGCACAGTTTCCTGGAATTTGAGTATTAAGTGGGAGTTATTTAATATTCAACATCCTGGTTATACAATTTCTTAGGGCACTTTTTTTTACATGAAATTCATTAGGCTGGTGCAGCAGCTCCCCAGAGCGCTCAAAAGCTTTCAACAAAATACATTTTGATTACACAATGCCCAAAATAATCTCTTTAGAACCAGAAGCGAGTTTTCACTGTCTTGCTTTCAGCTGGCAAAAAGTTGCATGCCCTTCAACTCCTCCTTTCTTTATTCGAGAACAATGAATTATGAAACGTGCCAATGTGAAATGCCAAAACAGAATAAGACTTCATATATATGTGTTTTTTTTTGTTGAGTTTAATTCAAGGCTGCAGCTTTGCTTGAATTCAGTCTTAACTTGCCAAACTCCTGCATGAAGCAATGATAAATCTCTTTAAAAGCAGTGTAAGTTAATATAACCTATTAAATATTAATGATAATAAGTCATCTTCATCTATCAATGTGACCACTGATAGCCTGAAGTTATTTTATCATTATAGTCTATTAGTGCGTAAATTAAGGTCTTAAGGGTTAATGAAGAGTGAATCCATTTTGTTAATAATGCAGAAATATCATATCGCAGATAGCACGATCCCTGGGTCGTAACATTGAAGTAAAACAGGATTTATCTCCGTATGTTCTGCAAAAATGGGATCTTCACACAATAGGGTCCAAAATTAACACCCATTAAGTGCCAAATGAGAGTCAGGATGGATAATACAATTTTTCCAGTTGTAATATGATGCGAAATATTTAATTACATATAAAGAGTTCAGATGCAAAAGCCTCTAAAAGCCACTTCGGTCAAAAATGAGATAACAGTACTGAGTGAATGCGCTCAGCATATAGTATACGTTCATAAAATACTTTCACTTCAAACCCACTAAATCCCAGCCTCAGCCCATTCAGAAGTACCGGTACTTAGGTAGAAACCTATACATAGAAGCCTGACAAAAATGCTTATTTTAAAGAAAAACATCTGATGGACTTCATATGCAATTCACCCTTCACTGCAAGTTTGATTGACAGGTGATCTGACCAATCACATTGCCGAATCTGCCGTTTTGTCTGACAAAGCAGTCAGGAGAGTTAGTGGATTAACGTCAGTGGACTTGAACTTGGAAAAACGGTGTGTACTGACGTCTTTCCGCGGTTGAAACAACATTTCTTTTAGTGTTCATTCATGTTTATTTCATGCTAATCAATGAACTAGAAGGAAGAGATAATCGGTTCACGAGCAGCTTTAACTGAGGCGCTACAGCGATCACGACACATTAAAACGCCACAAAATGGTATTTATTTTTTAAATTTCTTGAAAAAAAATACAATTTCAAAGTTGAGACTTTGTTTCATATCAAAAGTAACTTTCTCTGTCCTGTCTTTCGTGCGTGTTGTCAGTGTCCTCTTTGTTGTCAGATGTATTTTCTCTACATGAAAACGTGTGTGGGGTGAGAGCACCATGGCTTGTCGGATATTACAACAGTAACTAAGGGGGAGGGGGGGGTCTTTGCGAACGGTCAACTGTTGCAACGATAGTCTCGCTGATGCGACCAATGTGTTTGACTGAAATCAAAGAGACATACAAACTGCCTAATAAAGAAAACATATATTGCGACTCTGGTGCATCTTACTTTACCTCAATGTTGTCATAAGTAAATTAAAACAAAAGTGGCTGTTTTTTTTCTTTCTCCAGAACTCAAAAAAGCTAAATAACAATAGTTTAAGTACCTTTTGTATATGTACAGTTCAATGTCGAATAAAAATGGTGTAAAGTTTTGGATCTTGTTACACAAAAGCAATCCAAGACATTTTTAAATTCAAAGTCTTTGGATATATCGACATATTCTAGAACAGCAACACTTGATTCCCATCTCATGTGGTGTTCACACCGGACGCGATTGACGCAAATAATTTGCGCTATTCGCACGAAGTTGGACGCTTGAACATTTTGAGTTTACTCGCTTCATTTGCGCGTGACATTCACTTCACAACAGACGCACATTTGCGTCATGGGAGGGGCTTCTGCCAGCCAGCTCGTCTCGTTGAGAAATGGCTGACATGGGCTGTGTTTACACATCTTTTTTTGTTAAAATCTACTGTTAATGTGGGACAAAACATAGTTTTAAGACTTTTTCAGGCAATAATGTAGTTGTTTAAAGCTCAAATCTGTGGTTTATTTATATAAAGAGTGCCTATTTTAACATTTTATCTGGCATTTTCGGAGTTGTGAGCTCCAGTAGATCAGCGGCGCTCCGCGCTTGTTAACCCCGGCAAGAGTAACCTTTCCTCGGCCAGTCCTTCTGACGTCTGCCGCTGGCTCTGATGTCTCTGTGGTGTCTCGAGCTATAATTCGATCTTTGGTCTCATGGATCTATAATTTGTTCCCTGGCAAATCGTTTAGGCTGAGGGCAAAGTGAAGTTTCATTAAATTTTTTATTTTTAGGCTATAACTTTAAGTTACAGTTGTAGCCGACTAGCACTGACTTTGAATGTTTGACTGAATTGTTTACTTTATTTCATGTATAGCTTATTATACCTTTTTATACTTTTGTATTATTGATCAAACATAACCTTGCATTTAACAAAAAGAGACTGGGTTGTGTTTCATGTCATTTAATGTTATCACAGTGATAATCATATTGTCTGAACCAGATATTAATATACAGATTTCT
>CM042247.1:37635342-37707842 GCA_023566225.1 Romanogobio albipinnatus | reverse complement strand
TGTCCATCTTTGCCGTTTCCAGAGCTCTGAAGAAAAATGTCCGCGGTCAGTGGTCCGACCCTTCCCCACCTACGACCGCTCCTGCTGGGCTACGGCCACCAAGGCTGTCCCCTCCCCTACCAAACGCTTCTGGAAATATCCACACCTCCCTTTGGTGGTTGCTTCATCTGCACTGTCCCCACACACGCGTGGTGTGTGTGTGGGGTGGGTTGCGTGTGGATGCGCGTAGTGTGAGCGTGTTCTCCTTTTGCCGGCTGCAGTGTGTGTGTAGAGACGTTAGGCTGCTAAATGCATCGTGTCCTACAATCTCTTTGATCCGTCCTCCCCTGCTGCTGCTGCTGCCGCGGCGGCTGCCGTCACACACACCCCCGTGCACGTCACACACACACACACGCAACGATGAACCCAGCTCAGGCGTCAGTAGGCAAAGAGATGAGCTATAGCATCTGTCTTTTCTTGTAGTTACTCTATCCTTTTTTTCTCTCTCTACCTTCTTTTTTTGCTCTCTGATCTCCTTCCCTCCAGCTCTCTCCAACCCTCACTGCTTACTCACTCCATCCCCTGGTGATCGCTCTCTCTCTCGCTCTCTCTCTTTCTCTGCAGCCCCTATGTCTCTCAACCAATCGTGTTGCACGCTTAGAGCTGTCCATGGTTCTGAAAGAAAGAGAGAGAGTGTGAGTTAGAATGGTTGTGTGTGTGACGATCCTCTCCTGATGGCATGACCTCTGCCCGTACAACAATGTTATCACCAGGGCAACTACACTGTCTGATGCAAAACACTCAAAAGGCAGTCAGATATGAGTGTATGTTTTGGTGTTTACTTAATAGTACGTAATGTTCTTTCTACACTAAAAATAATGGCCATTTTTAAACAGGTTTCCATTGGTGAAACAAAGGGTCGCTTCGACCTGTGGAAAAGTAGCCCAATTCTGCGGGAACAAAAAAAACAAACAGCCACTGAAAACATTGCTATAAAATATGCCATAAATGTGCTTTACTACAGTAATTTTTGTATGTTGTGTAAGGATACTTTATATCTTTGCTTGCCTCTCCTCTCCTCATCCTCTAATTTTTCTCATCTGTTCTTTCTTCTTGTCTTTTCTTGTTTCTAGGACTCTTTATCTCTTTATAGGTTTGTATGTTTGCTTCTGTGTATGGGATGAATGTCCATCTGGGGGATTTTGTCCATCAATCACTCGTCCCATGACGTCATAACCCCCCTTAACTGCACACACACACACACACACACACACACACACACACACACAAACAGAGGTCAGGATATTCTGATGCCTGTATTCACACACACATTGACAGTTCTCCTGTAGATATGTGTCTCTTTTGTGTTCAGAACTAGCTGACATTAGGAGCTGAATAGAGATAACAGATCATGTTCTTTAGCTGCTGGAGTAAAGGCAGGAGACAAAGACCGTACACGGATAAACGGGGGAACGAGACACCCACGTTATCTATTCGCACACACACTTCTTGCTTGAGAATTGTTCAATAGAACTGTTCAAAGAAGCACATTCCACAGTTCTGAACTGTATGTCAGCTCTTTAGAATTGAAGTGCACTTCCTGTACGTCGTCACACAAGAAAACTTTCATATTACATGAAAAAAGCAATGAATTAAAAACATGACTATTGACATATACAGGACTTATATGGCAGAAAGAAACTGATCAAATATAAATGATTTATTATATTTGTTAAATATTTTATTAAATAATATTTTGTCAATTGTATATATATATATATATATATATATATATATATATATATATATATATATATATATATATATATATATATATATATATATATATATGTATATATGATCCTGCTGAAAGAGGCCACAGCCACCAGGGAATACCATTTCCATGAAAGGGTGCACATGGTCTGCAACAATGCTTAGGTAGGTGGTACGTGTCAAAGTAACATCCACATGGATGGCAGGACCCAAGGTTTCCCAGCAGAACATTGCCCAAAGCATCACACTGCCTCCGCCGGCTTGCCTTCTTCCCATAGTGCATCCTGGTGCCATGTGTTCCCCAGTTAAGCCACGCTGCGGCTATGTATTCTGACAGCTTTCTATCAGAACCAGCATTAACTTCTTGAGCAATCTGAGCTACAGTAGCTCGTCTGTTTGATCGGACCACACAGGCCAGCCTTCACTCCCCATGTGCATCAATGAGCCTTGGCCGCCCAATGACCCTGTCGCCGGTTCACCACTGTTCCTTCCTTGGACCACTTTTGATAGATACTGACCAATGCAGACTGGGAACACCCCACAAGAGCTGCAGTTTTTTTTCTATTTCTATTTTTTATTTTCAACAGGTATATGTACCCTTGGTTTGGAATCAATGATATACAAGAGAATGGACAGTGACCTCTGAAAGAACTAAATGAAAGGGATCTCACTGCTTCTAGTGGCCATTCACTAAAACTACATGAGCTATGCTGTGACAACAGCTTTTTAAAGTTACATCCCTCTATTATAGTTACATAGAAAGAAGGACCAGAGCCATATCTAGGGAATGAAATATTCCAGTTAGCCTACAGGAAATTGTCTCTTTTGACTAGGGCTACATCATAGCAACCACTAAGAAATTGGCATAGCAACAGGCAACCACAAAGCCATGGAAACTGCCAAGAACACCTTAGCATTGTGGTAGCAAGTTCTGCACAGACCAGCACTTATATTCAGAAAAAAAAATGCAGCTGCATGTTAGAGCTGCTCTAAGCACTTTTTTTGTGTGAATACCACACATAAAATGTCCCTGATGTCAGATATCATTGAAAGTGAGTTTCGATTATGTACCAACAATTGAAGACAGGGAAGAGGGAAGTGTGTGTGGTTTTAGCTGCAATTAACACTTAATCACTTTATCAATGGAACACAAATAATAATAATAAAATAAATAAAAAATAATATTTTGTGTGTTCCGTGGAGGAAAAAAACAGGGTTGCGAGGAGACATTCTTTACAGATAGCGTGATTTAGAGCAGATTTTCGGAGGTGAGACTGAGCCAATTATAACACTGCTGAATTATTAAATCTCTCTTTCTCCAGCATATATGCACATCCCTTTCTCTCTCACAAAAGTACACAATGTTTCAATGTAAGAAAATTGTCCAAATACTTGTAGCGTGAACAGACACCCATAAACTATCAATGGTCACAAGTATACATAATTCAGTCAGTCACATACCTCGGCAGATGTCATACCAAGCTCAGACAGTGAGCTTCCCGCAGGGGTTTGAGGAGCTGCCGCATCCATTTGGTGCTGGATAACTGCTTCTTCATATGACCATCTATGCCTTCATCCAAAGACTTCAGCCTAAACACAGTGAACACATGCTTATTGTAAGAACATTTAGATTAGAAAACAGAGTAATACAATACAAACACACCCTGTAACATATGCACACACACGAGATCACTTACCATATATATATATATATACTGTTGTGTATACTGTATATATACACTCACCTAAAGAATTATTAGGAACACCTGTTCAATTTCTCATTAATGCAATTTTCTAATCAACCAATCTCATGGCAGTTGCTTCAATGCATTTAGGGGTGTGGTCCTGGTCAAGACAATCTCCTGAACTCCAAACTGAATGTCAGAATGGGAAAGAAAGGTGATTTAAGCAATTTTGAGCGTGGCATGGTTGTTGGTGCCAGGCGGGTGGGTCTGAGTATTTCACAATCTGCTCAGTTACTGGGATTTTCACGCACAACCATTTCTAGGGTTTACAAAGAATGGTGTGAAAAGGGAAAAAAAATCCAGTATGCGGCAGTCCTGTGGGCGAAAATGCCTTGTTGATGTTAGAGGTCAGAGGAGCATGGGCCGACTGATTCAAGCTGATAGAAGAGCAACTTTGACTGAAATAACGAATCGTTACAACCGAGGTATGCAGCAAAGCATTTGTAAAGCCACAACACGCACAACCTTGAGGCGGATGGGCTACAACAGCAGAAGACCCCACCGGGGTACCACTCATCTCCACTACAAATAGGAAAAAGAGGCTACAATTTGCACGAGCTCACCAAAATTGGACAGTTGAAGACTGGAAAAATGTTGCCTGGTCTGATGAGTCTCGATTTCTGTTGAGCCATTCAGATGGTAGAGTCAGAATTTGACGTAAACAGAATGAGAACATGGATCCATCATGCTTGTTACCACTGTGCAGGCTGGTGGTGGTGGTGTAATGGTGTGGGGGATGTTTTCTTGGCACACTTTAGGCCCCTTAGTGCCAATTGGGCATTGTTTCAATGCCACAGCCTATCTGAGCATTGTTTCTGACCATGTCCATCCCTTTATGACCACCATGTACCCATCCTCTGATGGCTACTTCCAGCAGGATAATGCACCATGTCACAAAGCTCCAATCATTTCAAATTGGTTTCTTGAACAAGACAATGAGTTCACTGTACTAAAATGGCCCCCACAGTCACCAGATCTCAACCCAATAGAGCATCTTTGGGATGTGGTGGAACGGGAGCTTCGTGCCCTGGATGTGCTTCCCACAAATCTCCATCAACTGCAAGATGCTATCCTATCAATATGGGCCAACATTTCTAAAGAATGCTTTCAGCACCTTGTTGAATCAATGCCACGTAGAATTAAGGCAGTTCTGAAGGTGAAAGGGGGTCAAACACAGTATTAGTATGGTGTTCCTAATAATCCTTTAGGTGAGTGTATACACACTCACACACACACACACACACACACACACACACACATATATATATATATATATATATATATATATATATATATATATATATATATATATATATATATATATATACACACACACACACACTAGGCTGTCAAACAATTAATCGCATCCAAAATAAAAGTTTGTGTTTACATATGTGTGTACTGTGTATAATTATTATGTATATTTGAATACACACACATACATGAATATATTTAAGAAATATTTACATGTATATAATGTATATATATATATATATATATATATATATATATATATATATATAATTTTTATTATATATAAATAGCAATATAATTGTTTTCCTTAAATATATACATGCATGTGTGTATATTTACATATACATAATAATTATACACAGTATGTTTTTGTGCTCAAGAATTAAATTTTCAATTGTAATAATATTTCACAATGTTACTGTTTTTACTGGAGAACATTCAAAAACATAAAAAAAATAAAATAAAATAAAAATCTTAAATATTCCAAACTTTCGCCCAGTTAGAAATCATGCTGTTGTACTGAGTATCTGAATATGGTAATTAGGTCATTGCTTTATTGTAATGTTGCAATCTACAGGAACACACTTTTAGAGGAGATTCCCTACAAATGAACTGACAGATTGATGGATGGATGGACAAACAAAGTGTGATAAATGAATCAACTAACCTGAAATCCCAACATACTAAAAGTATAAATATTTAATGTCAAACTCCTCTTCTTCCAGATGCGGTGAACATGGCCAGCACGTTTCTCAACTCATGGGCTGCGAGTGTTTACACTATAGGAATGTGGATGAATCTCACAAATGATTTAACTCCTGAAATAGCCTGTGAGTGTTAATCCCTTCTGCAGGGAGGATGTGCTGGTTTGTCCTCTGGCTGGTACAGCAGGAGAAGGAGTGAAGCTCCAGGACAGAGAGGGATTAGGCTATTTTCAGCTCTTATCAACACACTTTGACTCTCTGCTCTGATTGCGCAAGAAAAAACTGAATTAAAGGTTGTTGTTGTTGTTGTTTTTTAATAAAAAGACTAGTCACACTAGTCTTTTAAAAGGTTCAAGCAATAACACAAACAAGCTCATTGCACTAACTGCACACTTAAAGAGGACCTATTATGCTTTTTTACATTTTCAACTTACTTTGGTGTGTAATGTTGTTGTTTGAACATGAAAAAGGTCTGCAGAGTTACACAGTTGCTCGAAAAAGAGTTGTTCTCTGTATCAATAAGCACTGTTTATGAACCTCCATTGTAGTCTTGAGTTTTCTTCCAGGAATGTACACGCCTCAATATTCCTAATTTAAATAATTCATGCCCAAAGCATACACAAAAAAGGGAAGAATTTACGAAGGTGTGTAACCCCATGTGTGTAACGCCTCTCGATGTCGTGCTCGCAAAAATGCTTGCGCTGTGTGACGTCATACGTCGCGCCAGTTATGCTTTTTCCGTAAATTGAATACGGAAGGCGGTCTGGCAGAAGCTATTCTACTTTACAACGTCTTAAATACGGATCTTTTTCAAAAACCCATCGGTTTGCTTCAGAAGCCCTTTATTAACCCCCTGGACCACAGTGTGGACCTTTTTTAATAGTTGTGTTTGAGTTCATAAACTTTTAAACGGGGTCATTTTAATAAATTCAGCTATTTATTTGTCTTGTGGACTATATGTAAAGAAATGTATGTAAAATATCTTATTCAGGACAGTACTTAATAAAAAATAACATGCATTTTGTATGATCTCTCTTATTTAGTTAAAATTATTCACATTTTCACAGATTCTGCAAGCGATTTGCATACTTTTTCTTGCAATATATATATATATATATATATATATATATATATATATATATATATATATATATATATATATATATATATATATATATATATATATATATATATATATATATATATACACACACCGATCAAACATAACATTGTGTCCTAATATTGTGTTGGACCCCCTTTTTCTGCCAAAACAGCCCAGACCCATCGAGGCATGGACTCCACTAGACCCCTGAAGGTGTGCTGCGGTATCTGGCACCAATATATTAGCAGCAGATCCTTTAAGCCCTTTAAGTTGCAAGGTGGGGCCTCCGTGGATCAGACTTGTTTGTTCAGCAAATCCCACAGATGCTCGATTGGATTGAGATCGGGATTGATGGAATCATTCCTGAACCATTTTTGCTTTGTGGCAGGGGCACATGATCCTGCTGAAAGAGGCCACAGCCACCAGGGAATACCGTTTCCATGAAAGGGTCTACATGGTCTGCAACAATGCTTAGGTAGGTGGTACGTGTCAAAGTAACATCCACATGGATGGCAGGACCCAAGGTTTCCCAGCAGAACATTGCCCAAAGCATCACACTGCCTCTGCCGGCTTGCCTTCTTCCCATAGTGCATCCTGGTGCCATGTGTTCCCCAAGCCACGCAACAGCATGGGCAGGCACCCTGACTGGTTTGTGGCTATGCAGCCCCATCCGCAATAAACTGTGATACACTGTGTATTCTGACAGAACCAGCATTAACTTTTTGAGTAATTTGAGCTCATACTTTAAGCTCATACTTTATTCTACTTTATAATGTGTTAAATATGGATATTTTTCTTACAAAAACCCATCGGTTCACTTCAGAAGGCCTTTATTAACCCCCTGGACCCGTGTGGAGTACTTTTATGATGGATGGATACGTTTCTTGGGCTTCTTCGAATTTTGGGCTGCCATTCACTGCCATTATAAAGCTTGAAAGAGCCAGGACATTTTTTAATGTAACTCTGATTGTATTTGTCTGAAAGAAGAATCTCATATACACCTAGCTTGAGAGTGAGTAAATCATGGGGAAATTTTCAGTTTTGGGTGAACTATCCCTTTAAGTTGCGTTAGTAGTGTATTGTCCCATGTGTTAGTGTTTAAACCCGAAAAGCTGAAATTCATTATGGTAAGGGGCGTGACATTTCCTAAACACACTTGAAGCGGCTGACCAATTACAACACACTGAATCAGCTGACCTTTTCGGAAGGAGGGGTTTCACAGAGACTGGCACTAAACAAAGCGTTACTGACAGACTGGTAAGAGAGGTGCTGCAATAAATATGTGGGGAAATAATGTGTTTTTTTTTACATTTAAGGAAGACAAAACGTAGTGGACTCCAAAGACAAAATCAAGACTTTGTAAAAAGGCATAATATGGCCTCTTTAATATTGTGTCACATTTGAGAGCTTTATAAGGTGACAGTCTGATCACAGACGGTTCATTTCAAATTGTGTTGCACATAAAACATACACCCACAGGTCGATTGCAAAGTCAGTTCTTCGTCCCACCTAGATGATCTCATCCTTTATCGTTCATCATTCCTCTTGCTTACATTTGAACTGTGTCTTGATCTGGGCAAATATCTGTTCCTCAGCCATCCTGCCCTCGTAATGAATTGTTTATGGTCAGTGCACTCTCGCTGCTTTAGCATAGATCATCCTAAAAGACATCGCTCTCTTTCTCTCTTGTGTCTATAAGGGGAAAGAGAGAGAGAATTCCCCCATTGATTTAGTTCTCTTCTTTCTGGACAGCACCTCAAAATGGTTCAGTACAGTAATGGCATTAGAAAGCTCACATATTAAGATGATAAAATCATAGGCTGGTGACCTTAACTCACCGTGGGATATAACTGCGATTGGATTGTGCATTGATCATTTTGATCAATGCTACCTTTCTCCTAAGATGCCAGAGACATTCTCTCTCTTTTTTCTTTCTGTTTAACTATAAAACTACAACTAAATTAAACATGTACTATAGCCAGTATGTGCCGTTGTGTGCAATTGTATTGAGGGGCCTATTAAACCAAATTCTTGCTTGTTATTAGGTCTGGGCATTGACACAAATTTCACAATTCGATTCGATTTTGATTCACAAGCTTGCCATTAGATTCAATTCCAATTTTAATTCAATTTGACATTGATTAATTAATAATTTGAAATATGTATTGTGTCAGACAAACTAATGCTGTAAACTATACAGGGAACCCAAGTTGATACATTAAAGGTTCAAATTAACTGATATGTATACTTACATTTAAATTACACATAAGAAAGTTGTTATAATAATAACAACCGTATAATAATAATCACATAATTATGTTCCTATTCAATGTTTGAAATACATATAAATGGTGGCTGTCATAAAAACATGACAGATTTATTCAAACATACATAAAAAATTTAGGAGCAGGTTAAGTAAAAATATAATGAATATGTACTATAGTGCTTATATTTGGAGTACAATTTTCTATCTGACTAATGAGTTAATGGACACATTATAAAAGTAACCATAAAAGTAACATTATGCGACATTGTTTACAAGCTGTTTTATTTACGTCTTTTCGTGGTTAACATGTTTGAGCGATTACATGAGACATACGGATTTCAGTACGTTTTACTGTATCTTTCAACATACCTTCTGATGTTCATCATTCATGTTTATTTCGTGCTCAAACAAGTAGTAAAGAGGAAGAGATGATCGGTTCATGTGATCTTAAAGAGTGCCAAAACTTTTTTATTTGAATTTCATAATAAAATTTACTGGATTTGAATAACAGCACAATGCTTAATGCAATTTATTGGATGAAGGCACGGTACAAAGTTTTGTTTAGCATAGACTGCTGGGATTTAAGAATCCATATTTTGGTTCATCAAAATGAGAATTGATTAAAAATTGAGAAATCTATCATTTTAAGCCAGCCCTATTGTTTATTAAATATTAAGCCAATGTTCAGAGCTTTGGTTTCTTAAAGGGATAGTTTAACCAAAAAGAAAAATGTATACATTTAGGTTTATTGCAATTAAGGATGGAGGAAGGGAGCTCTGGAGGAGGAAGTGGAGGAGGTAAAAGGCAGGAACAGAGAAGCATTGGCGGTGCAAGATACCAAGGCAGCGATGACGGTAGAAGGAGCCAGGAGCAGGAGTTGCCAGGACAAAGGCCCACAGTGGAGTCGAGGGAGGAAGGAGCCATGGTGGAGGCTTGTCTGTCATCACCAGGGGGGCAATGGATTGAGATGGAGCCAATGGAAGTGGAGCCCTGGGCACAGACGGAGAGCAGATAGGACCGGGCGACACCGATGTTCCTGAAGACCGAGGCGGAGCTAGAGTGCCTGAGGATTGAGCCGCCGGGACCAAGGTGGAGGTGAAAGGAAGGCGTAGCCAAAGAGGTGAAGAGATGGAGAACAGCGGACGGCTCGGAAGTCAAGTGGCTTAGACAAGGCGACATCTGACCAAGGTGAAGCCGGAGGGATGAGGGAGCCCAGTGGAGCTGCAAGGACGATGTTATCTGGAGGAGCCAAGGCGAAGCCGACAGGTCGATGGGCCAAGGTGGAGTGATGGGATCAACAGCTGGAGTGGAGCCAGGGGGTTCTAGTTGCCTAGGCGGAGCTGGAGACCAGAAGACCTGAGGCTTTTCCACACAACAGAATGGTGTTAGAGGAGATGTCAAGGGGCTGAAGGGAACCAGCGGAGGGGGGGTTGACGGACAGGAGAGGGGAGCTGAGTGGGAAATCTGGAGACACAGGAGACTTTGTGCTGGACAGGACCCTATTGACACAGGAGATTTTATGCTGGATGGGACCAGCAGGGGCACAGGAGACTTTATGCTGGACAGGACCAGCAGGACTGGAGAAACAGGAAATTATTTTCTTCCAAATCATCAAATATTAATGCAGAGGCCATATGCTGCTCACCCTCAGCGGTGGAAGTGTGGGCAGGGCTTCATTCCATACCCTCGATTTCCACAAGCTCCCACGGCGTCACACAGTGCTGCCGGCTCACGCACCTGGTCAGACGTTTTGCAAAACTCTGGCTCTGGGGCGATGACTGGATCAGTCCATTTCTCCACTGGCGATGGCTTGTGCATTGCGGTATGCTCAAGTGCTCTGCTGTGGTGGGCTCAGGCATCCTCTCACTGCGACGGGGTGATGGCTAGATGGGCTCTGGGTACGGAGTGGGGCTGGTGATGTAGTCCTCAGCCAATTGTTCGCTGGGAGACATACCTTGGTCCAGATAGTCTCTAGGGTGGTCCTCCAGAGGGAAAAAAGAAAAAATATTGCCACAGAAAAAATCTTCTGGGCCTGTTATTCTGTCACGTATAGATGATCACGCACAAGTCAACGATATATAAAGTATTAAATAGAGTATTTTAATAAGCAATGAGAACACGCAGGAGTATCAGAATAAAAACTACACAATAACATAAACAATACCGGACAAAGAATCACAGAAAACTCAGGGCATAAGTACACAGAGAAATTATTGATCAAACGGAACTGGTGTGGGTACTAATTAACAATCAAGGGAACCAACTAGAAAACACATTAAAATGGGAAATTAGCAAAGAGTAAAAACGAAACTAAAATAGAACATAACAGACCATACACATTATATCCGCATAGACTAAGGCCCCGTCCACAAGAAGACAGAGCTTTCCCTATCCGGTAATTTTTTCCCCCTCGTTTCAAGAAATATCTGCGTACACACGAGAGCATTAAAAAACACTCAAGACGATGTAGTATACATGCCAGGCCAGTATGTGGCGCTGAAATTCGGCAACATAAATACACTAAAAATGTAGATGTGATGTGAGCAACCAGTCTGACAGTTGTAAGTCTTCTAGAAGTTGTGCAAAATAAAATCTGAATCACGTTGTTGAAATATTTTGTCCCGTTGCTTTTGGCTCTCTATGAGCTTCTCCCCATGCTTCTCCCAACTTTATCGGACTTTATGCCTCCACGTCCCCCCGATTGCCTCATAGACAGCAAAAGATTGCCTTCAAGCTTCTCCTCCTGTCTATACGGTAATTTCTCTACTGTGCGACAGAGATTCGCGTGGTTATGACGCAATCGTTAGCCTATTTTTTACAAAAAAGTCTTCTTCCGGGCGATAGTGTAAGATACAAGGTAATGGAGCCTTTTATGCATTGTTGTGTTTGTTTAGAAATAAACAATGGACGAATGGAGTCTTTAAACGCCTCAGATGTAAAGTTATTCGCTGTCAAAGTGATGCCAAAATGAATGGGAGGCAATGGGACGCTAACAGCAGGTGATGGCTTGGTTAGCAATGGCTGCCCCTATGGAAGGTACGCTTTCCGGGTGCTGGATTACCCCCTTGGGTATAGCAATGGTAGGAAGTGAGGCAAAATCTCACAATAAAATAACAATAAATAAACGTGCTACTTTCCAGATGTGTTTTATTAACACCTACACCCTAAACCTACCCTTACAATAATGCAAATACAGTAATTAAATGGTTGATGTGCGCATGCCCAGTGCCGTAGTTGTATTCCTTTCTAGTCTTTCCCGTGCGGGAAGTGATGTGATGACATCACAGTTTCACAAAATATAAGGATTGGCTGTATACACGAAAACGCAAGGGTGTCGCTTTCAGATTTATCCATTCTGGGTGGATACAACATTTTTACGTATACAGCTAAACACGTCTCCGTGTGGACAGGGCCTAAAAGATCGATTCTGTTATTTTTACTATTATTTAGCTTTTAATTTAATTTAATTTTTTCAAGTTTTATTATTTTTATGCGCTTCAACTTATTTCTTTCAGTTAGTTGCAGAGGCAACATTCCTAATTTTTAAGTTTCTTTAAGTTTGTTTTTCATCTAATATTTATATTTAATTTTAATTGAATTTCAGTAAACAGAAATTATATTGAATATTTTTTAGCTTTAGTGAACATTAACAACACTGTTAAAGGTTAAGCATAGTGTGTGAAAAGCCTTTAACTCTCACGGTATAAAGGCTTCATTTTTATTTTATTTGTGGCGTATATTTTTAGCTTTGTGATAGGCGATTCGAGAACTTTAGCTGAACTTCATTTCATTTCAAGCACCGGAGGGAACACTTTGATATTTATTAGTGTGGAAATTGTTCACTGATACTGCTGTTAAATCTCAGGAGATAACGGCCGCTTGGGAACATTAGAAAACCTAGGAATATTACGCAGGCTAAATCAAAGAAACACTGAGAAGTGCAGATGTGGACTCAAGAGAAGGCCGAAGAGAAGTTTCTAGAAAAAGTAATCATGTGTGCATCAGCTTTCTATTAGTGGAATATGCATCTACCATCCCAAAGGGCATTCTCAAACGCTTTTTAATGGACAGACTTTATTTAAAGAGTGGAAAGAGACAGAAAGAGATTACTCTAATCCATTCAAACACTTCTCTTGCTCACAGTTGACCTTTTAGCCTTTCAGTATCTCCAAACGTCCGCTATCACATTTTAATCTTTGTTTCGGACAGTCCATCAAAGGAACGATCATCCTAAGTAAAAGAATCTATTCATTTAAGGAGAAGAAATATGTTTTGCATAATTGTCGATGTGGGTAATGAGATAAGACTAAAGACCAGGAAGTAATCAGTTCAGACTAAAGATTGGAGTGTAAGTGGATCTCGTGAGGGAATTGCATCGGGCTCAGTGTCTCCTAGTCTGATTCTGTTTGCTCAATACTGGTGTCTTTACTCTGACAGATGCATTAAGCCACAGTATGTCCATTTGTTTAACATGGTCTGGGGCTCCGGCTTTCTGAATCAAACCACAAGAGACGCCTGAGCAAAACGGCTCATTATACTGTTGTCCAATTGCTGCCATCAACATTAGGAGATCTTTTCTTTCTTCCTTCCTTACTTGATTATGCTATATCCTGACCTTTATACACTGCTGAATCTATTGGACATGATTTGAAATATTCAATTTACCCTTTACAAACAACAGATAATGCAATGTTTACACGGTACACGCACTTACCATATCAGTACTTACGGTTGTCTGTAAAGCATTTCTCCCGGGAACTAATGGCACAGAATTGGCCTTGGTTATATGTACTGAAGCAGAGGTCATGAATCACCCTTGACCCCCATATGCCTCTTCTGTCAAAGCCACCCTTCCTGTCGCCCCCACCCCCCGTTATATATTTAGCACAGATGCCCTTACATTGCGGGAATGATATTTTCTCATTATGCAAATGGTGGGGAGAAATTGGGCCCTAAGGATATTGGCATTACTTTAGCATAATATGTATGGAAAATCTTTTAAACTCATAAAGCTTGTCACCCAAATTATTAATTTAGGGAGTGTGCAGCTACTGAATTTTGTCAAGTATCTCAAAAGGAAACACTATAAATCAAAAGAACTGAGATATGTTCAGCCTCCAAAATCATAGCTTTGGCATAGTTATTAATCCAAGAGCACAGTAACCATAGCCCATCATAGATCAATGTTCATTTAAATTCTATAAAACAAAACTATAACCTGAACACATGTAGAAACTACAATCTGATAGCAGTAGCTAATGGAAATTATTCTGCAGTTAAGTGTTTCCTTATTTATTAAACTACATGTTTAAATACGACAACTAAAGCACAACAAAATTAAAGTAGGCTAAGGGAAAACCCTGTCTGGAAATGTACAGCGTTAAATGCAGCTCTTTTTCTTTTTTTGGCGCGGCTCAGAAGGGTATCTATGACGTTAATGACACGTTGTGACGCTGTTATGAAAGGATACAATTTCTGTTGTCATGGATTAACCATGAATCCTCGAGAAAACTGCCAGATCCTATGAAGGAAACCCTGGCTGCTAGCAGTTGTGGTTGCCATGGAAACGGAACTTCATCCAATCCTCAATTCTTACCTTTTCCCTCAGCTGAAGGGGCGAGGAGGACACTTGAATGTTGGTAAAAGAAAGCTGAAGGGAAATAAGACAACAAAGTCAGTCAGTGAGAAAGATGGACGTTTTCGAAGATAGTTCGCGTTTGTCATTTGTTTTTTTGGAGTCGACTCCTTTTAATGAATCGGTTTGCGTTTCACAAAATCGGTCTGGGGTGCGTTTCCCGTATAATGATGTAGTAACTCACTGCTTAACTTCCATAGTACGATGCATCGTTGAAGAAATCAACTAGCTAGTTACGACTGTTTCCCGACACCGCATTGTCGCAAATTTGTCGTTCAACTACGTTGGTTGATGTCACGCAGGTGGTGGAGTAGCCTAATTAATGCTAGATTTTTGGCTATAAATTATGAACGTCATCTGTGGAGTCATTCAAATGTTTCTCAGTTATTTAGCTTTATTTCTAGATTCAATCATTGTCTCGTCCTTACGTACTAGAGCACGCACATGCGGCATGCACACTCTTTATAAACAGTGCTTTAAATCTCTTGACAAACTAAAAGATGTAAATGACATTTGTATGTATTCTAAATAAAAGATATCGGTTGTACTGAGTGTCAGCTTGCTTATTTTGCTCAAGATAAGGATTTATTAAGTCAACATGTCCTGCAAACAAGAAACTATGCTTCTAACCACAGGTCGAGAGCTGTCGTTCCAACCACACAACTTTGCGATGCTGTTTACGAACGTTTGTTGGAACTATGGTTTCGGGAAACACTGACTCGTTGAACTATGCTGCTAACGACGGAACTTGCGACCATAGTTGGCTAACGACGCTTTCAGGAAACGCACCCCTGACCGATTAGGCCTACAGGTAGGCCTAATAGACGAATCGGATTGAATCTGTCCGAACAGTTCAACAAAGTCAACAACTCTCTCTTTATTTTTTCCTGATTCTGCAACAAAAAAGAACTGTAAAACAGAGAAATTTCATAATACCATATTTGAATAGTCTAGGCTATACATTGGGGGACCAAAAGTATCAAGTACTTACCAATAAAGTAAAAGAAATAACACTTAAATTGATTCAGACAGATTCGGACTAAATCCATTCTACAAAGACTTAAAGGAAATGTATGTAAGATTGTGGCCAAAACTGGTACTGCAATCACTTTCAAATTACTGTAGAGCGGTGTATCCCCTCTCCCCCTCCCCCTGATTCGTATAACATGCTACTTTGGGCTTCTTGTTTTTGCAAGTCGCGTTAAAAAATCAAGTCGCGGTTTTTTGGGCTTATTTAAAAAAATGTGGTTGCTTGTTAGGAAAATATGTTTATTTACATTTATGGTCGTTGTTTTGTCCAATACATTGACTGACACTGACACAGCTAATCATAGATATCCATAATAAAGGCTAGATGTCTCGTCCGCGCTGCTGGCCAATGGAGGTCGACGTCCGCACTTGGCGGCCATCTTGTCACAGGCAGCTCGCTCACTCGTAACATTGTTTTCAATGCTTGCACTTTTTAAATGACCATAACTTGCTAAATTTTCTACAGATTTTCAAACTGTTTGGTTTGTTATAAACGTCAGAGATGTAGTTATGACACTGCATACTTATGAAAAATTATTCATAATTTGTTCAAGCATCTATAATTATAGCCACGTTAATAAAATTTGTAAGAAACCAAACCATTTGTAAATCCGTCAAGATTTCAGCGAGATAAGAGTATTTGTGTTCATGCAGATCACTCGTCTTACATCAGGTACCACAGGGCCCTGCCTGTGACAAGATGGCCGCCGGTGATGACGTAAGACATCTAGCCTTTATTATGGATATCTATGCAGCTAATAGCCATTCAGTGCAACGATACAAGTGATGTAGTAGCCTAATCCGTCCTTTTATATCCCGCCTCCTTCTCCCCTTCATTGGAGAAAAACCGCGTTCAACATGCAGCTATGTGATGTTATAAATGCACGTAATGATAGTTAGTAGACTTAAATAGACATATACATTTTTACAAACAATGCCACCAGCAGAGATGTACAGAGATGGAGAGGAAACAGGGAGGAGAGGCACCTAATTTAATAAAAAATATATTTTTGTAATGTATTTAAAATTACAGGCTATTATAAAAAAAGCAAGTCTACTAATAATAACAGTAGGTATGGTTCAAATTTATTTTATTATAAATATGTGGCCATATTGCAGCGCTTCCTTCGTGCTTGCCTGTGTCCCAGTGTGCATATCCATCCTGGGTTACCATAATTGGCCTTCATGTCACTTTTTCTCTTTTTCCATCTCCAAACCTCTTCTGTTCACAGCTGATCGGAGGATATTGCGTGTCCTTTATTGCAATTTGATGATTTTTGTAAAATCACATCTGTTTTTGCTTTTCAAACTCCGAGAGGTTTCAGTTTAATATATTATAATAATAATAATAATAATATGTATATAATATTGATGATAATAAATAATATAATAATTTTGGGCTTGTTTTTGAAGCTGCGGTTGCTTATTTGTCTCGCGAAAGTTGTACACCAGGATCCAGCAGGAACGTGGGCTGCTACAAGGAGCTTCCAATGGTAAGTGACGAGTCCTACACAGCAAGTTTTTTTTTTTTTTTTTTTCACAACGTTTTTCTGATTCATAACGAGGTCTTTTAGGTTTCGTAAAGTTAGACATTTTTTATCCAAAAAGTTTGCAGCTGCAGCTGTGGTAACTAGAGCTGGCAACCCCGATGCCGAAACATACTGACTTCGTGATTGGTAGATAGGTGGAGGGTGGAGCTTCAGGCCAAAACACAACATGTCAACATCAACATCAGTTGAGGGCTGCAACTTCACTTTTAAAATGACAATCCTGGCCGGACTACTGTTGTCAGTGATATAAGTATTTGAAATTAACATGATTTCTTAATGTCTAGTGACATATCAGGGCAATTTTATGATTAATTGAAATACATCTCTTACATACAGTTCCTTTAAATGACAATAAAGTTGAATCTAAAGGAACATGCCACTATTTTTGAAAATAGGCTCATTTTCCGTCTCCCCTAGAGTTAAACAGTTAAATTTCAGCCAAGCTCTGGGTCTGGCAGTAGCACTTTTAGCATAGCTTAGCATAGATAATTGAATCTGATTAGACCGTTAGCATCTCGTTCAAAAATGACCAAAGAGTTTCGATATTTTTCCTATTTAAAACTTGACTCTTCTGTAGTTACATCGTGTACTAAGACTGACGAAAAATGAAAAGTTGTGATTTTCTAGGCCGATATGGCTAGGAACTATACTCTCATTCCTGCGTAGTAATCAAGGAATTTTGCTGCCATACTGCAGTGCAGGCGCAATGATATTACGCAGCAGCTTAAAATAGGTTGCACAGAGAGTGAGTGAGCTGGGGACTATTTTCAGGCGCTGAAAATAGTATCTAATAGGGGTGTAATGGTACACAAAACTGACGGTTCGGTACGTACCTCGGTTTTGAAGTCCCGGTTCGGTATGGATTCGGTACATTTTATTAATTTTTATTCAACAGTGGTTTAATGAAAAAAAAAATTGTGTCTGTCCTTAAATGAATTAAGTTATAACTAAAAGTTTCTTAAAGATTATGCTGTAAACTATATAGGGAGCCCTTACTTACTATGTGCCCAAACTATTAGCCTAAATTCAGTTGCTATTTATTTTTAGATATAATAACCAACACTCATAAGCTTCACATAAGGCAGTTTTTGCATTAACTTCTAAATCTAATTATTTTTATTCGTTGTTGAAATATAATAATTTAGTGGCTGTAATTTACTTGACAGGTTTATTTAAACATACATTAAATAAACAAGACCTCACTAACAGGCTTAGTAGTATATAATGAATATATATAGGCTAATATAATGAATATAACGGCTAATATAATGAATATAACGGCTAATATAGTGCATGTATTCAGTGAAAGAGTTCATTTCTCTAGTGAGCTAACAGCTGTGGACACTGAATGACTTCTGAGGTAAACGTGATTCTGCATGACATTGTTTACAAGCAGTTTTATGGTCTTTCCGCGGTTGAAACGCAGATGGAGCGATTACACGACATATGATACATTTCAGTAAGTTGTAATGTATCCTCAACATACCTTAAGATATATTAATTTATGTTTATTCTTTAGGAAGAGATGATCGCATTGACTCGCGCGCTGACGCTTTAAGTTGAACTGATACGCGTCTATCAGTCACGTCACATTACAGAGCGTTCAAACGTCATTTATCGTTTGAATTTCGTGATAAAATGGACTGAATACTTGATATGTTCGTGTGGGAACTCGGATTGAAGTGTGTTCCGCGCTTACAACAAGCCGACTGTTAAATGTTAAAGATTACATTCATAACCGTTCGGTACACGCGTGCACTGTACCGGAAGCCCTGTACCGAAACGGTTCAATACGAATACTTGTACCGTTACACCCCTAGTATCTAATATCATTGCGCCTGGGCAGCAATTTTATCACTGTTCTGAAGAAAATATAATTCACCTGATTTGGGAAATGTTGGTCCGATTTTATTTTAATTTATTTGACTGTTTATCCACTTATAAGTCCACTTATGTTTCCTGCTAGCTAAATTTCCCATACCTTAAAAAAAGTACTGGCCTTCAAAGTTCTCTTTATTCAAATTTGATGTAGACAAGTATATGAACATTATTCAAAGTTTTGTTAATCCTAAAACAACAAAAAATAGGTATTTTTATATTAATTCTTTGTGTCCTCATGTAAGCTAAATTAATTACATGTTTGTGGTTTTTTGTTACCCTGGCTGCCTTAATGATTTGTATTGTTGCTTATGTTATGTAAAACGATTCTTTGAACGAAACTGTTCGAAAGAACCGAATCAATAAATACATCAGACCTCTCGAATAATGCGCATGCGCAATGACTGTGTTAGTGAGGATTTCATCGTCTAACTGCAACTTGTATCCTTTTTGACTGAGGTAATGTTGTTTACTCTAATACACTGATCAAGAAACTAAGTTAAATGTAATTCTTAATGACTGAAACTAGGAGTTTATGTCGTCGACTATGTTCTAACCTTCGGACATCTCTACTAAGTTAACTGAGGTGAGTCGATGAATTACGACAGCGACACAACGTGGTTTGCTAACTCTGTTTTATGTTAGTTTGTTGTTTGGCTGTATTCATTGTATGTACTTCAAAATAACAATGATGTTTCAATATGTCTTTTAATTTTGATTTTAACAAATGATTTAACGTTAGAAGAGCACATGACTCAGAACATTTAGCACTTTTCGTTAAAAACAAAACAAAAAAGACAGGTCAGTGCCATTACATGTTACTAATCAATCATAACGGAATTGTATAATTTATACAGAACATACATCATTTGTAGGAACATACATGATTAAGCCTAATGTTAGGCCTAAGACTCACAAAAGCTGAGTAAACGCTCGCGTCTTGTGAGATTTTGTCGCCATCCAGTGACCAAAGCCAGTTACTGCACTTTGGATTTTTAACTTTACATGTAAAGAAAATCGTGTTAACTTGCTTAAAGACGTCTGTTGGAAAGGCATGAATTTCCTTCCAGCTGACATTAACCAAACATCTTATGGCACAACTTAACAGTTTTGTAAACGTCGGCTGGATGTATACTCCTTTTCATTTATGGTAAGTGGGATGTGCATATGATGAGTTTGTGTTGTTTGAAGTCGTCGGTCCTCTTGTATCGGTAACGTAGTGTTATTAAAAAAACAAAACTAAAAACCTATGCTTGTTCCCGCCCGGTTTCGAACCGAGGACCTTTCGCGTGTTAGGCGAACGTGATAACCACTACACTACGGGAACTGAGCTGTGCCCCCGACAGGGTGTGACGTCATTTTCAGTGTAGCGCCGGATTAGGTTGTAATCATGTGGTACAATCGATTTTTGTGAATGATCTATCTATCTATCTATCTATCTATCTATCTATCTATCTATCTATCTGTCTGTCTGTCTGTCTGCTATCTGTCTGTCTATCTATCTGTCTGTCTGTCTGTCTGTCTATCTATCGGTCTGTCTGTCTATCGGTCTATCTATCTGTCTGTCTGTCTGTCTATCTATCTATCTATCTATCTATCTATCTATCTATCTATCTATCTATCTATCTATCTATCTATCTATCTATCTATCTATCTATCTATCTATCTATCTATCTATCTATATATCTGTCTGTCTGTCTGTCTGTCTGTCTGTCCCTAATGAGGGAAAGCTTGAATGGACTGATAGTATGTGCTATTTCACACATTTAACCTTTCTGAGTGATCTGAAAGCCTCACTGCATTGGTCTGTGTATACATGCAAGCAACCACCCACCATGTGGCAGTATACCCTAACTGTACGTCAAGATTCAGTAATGAAACCAGTCTTTCTCTTGCACACTGACTTTCTTATGGCAAAACCGGACAATAACTGAGAAAAGAAGCTTCTGACATTAAAGTAGAAGAAAAGAGCAGCATAGGATGATTAAATACAGAAAATCATGCATTACAATGTCAGATGTGTAACAACATACCCTTGCCACCATGTGTTTAAAATATGAAGCGCATTTAGGCGTGTTGCTTAATAATAGTGTATTTTGTTGGTAGTCTTGATTTTGATACTTGAAAATTTGAAGTAAGTTTTGGGTCCTTTAGATTTTAATATCAATTGAACTGTTATTACATTTGATCCAATTGTAATCTTAAACAGTTGCATCCATACTACGTTTTTAAATGTGTTTCCAGTCGCTATTAGCTTTTAAATGGTTAGTTCAACATTTCCCATAATTTACTCACCCTCAAGCCATCCTAGGTGTATCTTCTTTGGCCAAACACAATCAGAGTTATATTGAAAAATATCCTGGCTCTTTCAAGCTTTATAATGGAAGTGAATATGTCAAAGATACATCCTAGGATGCGTGTAAAGCCCATGTAAAGGTCAAAGAAAGTCTACCCGTAATATGAAGCTTTACCTGTAAATATGAAAATGCATTTCTAGCTCTGACCGATTTTAAATCGTAATTTTGGTCACTCCTGAAATGGGTCATACAATTAGCATTACTGTTGAAGGACCCAAGTGTGAAAACACCCTTAAATATGCTCATTCAGGGACATGCTTTTCTTGCATGGACGAAGAACATAATCTGTTTTAAATACATATAGCATACACAGTTCCGTTGAATGATAACATTTACCTTCTTTAATGCTGTTAAAATAAATGTATGAAGCAAACTGTTTGCTGAAAATATTCTCAATTTAACACTGAAGTAGGAGTGTGAAGTTTATCTGTCAATTGCGCATAAAAAGTTGCATTCATTACTATAATATTATGCATGTTTAGGAATATATATTTATATATATATATATATTAGAGCTGCACGATTAATCATTAAAAAACGATGATCTCGATTCAAACACCCACATGACAACGATTCACCTGTTTCTATTAAACCTTTGATAAAATCATACCAGGAGATTGAAATCTGTTGGCGCTGAACCAGAGAGAGCAGTTGTCATGTTATGAAGCTTCACAGTCTTTCAACCACACGGTATCATTATTTCTGTGTTACAAATATTCAAATGATCACAGAAGTACTGGGATAAAAGTTTATAAGTAACTTGACACTTTAAAAACAGATTGTATCAGTTACATTGTTACGCAACTAAGTGGCTGTTAAAAAAATGTATATGTCATTGAATCATTCATTCAATAGATTTGTTAAAAAACGATTCATCCAGAATCTCAAGCAGGATCTTCAGAAGGGCGTTCTCCGCTCTGGAGGAAATATTACTGCTCCGCTCACATGAAATGTGTGGTATGAAAAACCGAACAGTGAACCATTGAAACTTACTTATAACGCGGGACCTCAGCACCAACACGTGAACAATAACAAAGCATATTCAGCTTCCTTTTTATCAAGACAAGACAATCAGCAAAAAAGGTGCCATGCTTCGTCTCGTGGTGCCGTCTAATATTCTTTACAAACAGCAACAACTTTGTTGCAGATAAGACAGATAAGACACACCTGCTTTGCATTCACAAAACTAGGTAGAATGAACGCGTAGTTGTCTTTCCATTCTTCTTTGCTTTCCTCTTATTGATTTTATTATATTGATTTTAGTCTCTTTGATAGTGCCATTTTCTCTCACCGGCTAGCTGTAATGTTAACATCACTCTGCACACGAAGTAATAGCGTACCTCCAGCACGCAAACAACTAAAAAAATGCAGTTTAGTACGTGAGGATGCCAAGGAATAATTCTGTAAAAGTACGCTACGTCAAATAATTATTACAATAAGTTAGGCTCCATTGTAGGGCTGGGCGATATGGCTGAAAACTGTATCACGATATATGTTTCATATCGGTAGATATCGATAATTATTTATATTTTTCATGACCTATAAGGACCAGGAGAAAAATATTTTACATTTAAACATTTTTATTTTAAATGTAACCTTCCTCTGATTATAATCCCAAACGATAGTTATAATGTCCAAAATGATAGTGGACGTTATTGAGTGCACTCATTCTATTCCACTTTGCACCGCAATAACAAGTGTACAGCTGATGTACACACAGCGGCTGTCCGAATTCACTCACTTGTTTTCATTCACTCCTTCAAGTGAACAGTATTAGTGGACTAAAGTAGGGAATAGTGATTGAGGGTTTAGGGGGCGATTTCGGATTCAGCCAAAGTCAAGAATAGCACAACGGCGAGCACGTTGAGTATAAACACGTCCCCAAAAGAAAGAGGTGCGCACTGTCAACAGAGGCTTGCGTTGCGGAGCCAGGCGAAAGTATAAACAAGGCTGGTAAAACAAGTAGGTGGTATTACCAGTCTTGGTGGGGATGACGGTCTTGCATATGTTGCAGATGACATTGGTCTGACTACGGTAAAAAATAAAATCCATAAAATAGGCCTGTCGCGATTGGTCGATACAGTCGACTGCGTCAACGCTGTTAATTAGTCGACGTCAATATTTTTAGTCGACTGGGTAAGTACGATATGAAAATTGTATTAGTACCGGTACTTTGACAGCTCTCTAATAAGAGCAGTATTTCTTAATCTGCGTCGACGTGTGACAGCAGGAGTGAGGACATGTGTGTGAGCTCTGCTTCCACCATTCACTAAATTCACTGGTGCGGCTGGGACGTGCTCACGCGCGCTGCCGGACTCTGACCTGAAGCCCGCGCATATGCCTTTCACTTTCAGATTGCAAGTTTTGCAGATTATTGGGTTTAAATGGTAAAAAATATGCACAAATGCACGTCCCGGCGAGTATTCGGGTAAATGCAGTCGGATAAGTCTTTAGTGAACGTATACAGATTTGAATGAGAAATCGGGGGTTACAATGAATTTGGTCCGTGCAGCTCTTAAAGGGCCGGACCTAATATTCTGTGTGAAGCTGGGCAGGGCAGGGCAGGGCAGGAACATGCCGGCCAAGGGAGTTTTTACCAAAAAACAGCCATACATGCGAGCTGACTTGTTTTCCTGTTTTATCAACAATTTTCTCACTCGCTGCGGCCCTCATTTTCCACTTATCACTCCACGCCGGTTCTGTTTACTGAAGAATCAGTTACATGATTGGCTGTTAGCAGTGTTGGGCACGTTACTTTAAAAAAGTAATTGGTTATAGTTACTAGTTACTTCTTACAAATAGTAACTGAGTTAGTAACTGAGTTACATCATTACAAAAGTAACTAATTACCAGGGAAAGTAACTACTGAGTAACTTTTTTTTTTTTTCAAAACTTGGATGCCCCCAATATTAAATATGTTAAATTAAAGTCCCTGTAAAGTCATAACTAAACATGTGTTCTGAGTTTCTCACACCACAGATAAATGTGTTATTAACCACCCAGCCAAATTTGAATCATAAAAAAATCCGGGAAGTACATAAAATAGCTTATCTAAAACCTGAAAAAATGAGCAGCATTCTCTGCTCTCAAACGCTGGGGGTGTGTCCGCTGTCGGCGCCGAAACCACGCCCACTCGCGGGAAAGCGGCTGTAGCACACAAGACAACACTCACTGATCACGAGCGTCTATGATCACGACGCACCAGATGTCGGCGGGACGGGAGGATGACGGCCTGGGCGGGGGATAGTCGGTTCTGCAGCGGATTATCAGTGAATCCCAGTTGTCTCCGGTGAAAGTTTGTAAAACGATCCGGTGTAAAGTCACTGCAGAGGTAGGTGTCGGTGATGATCCTCAGCTCTCTCCATCAAGGGTGCTGTTCACAAAATTAATCCACCTCTTCATCGTTTTTGTTTTGTAAGCTGTTATGCAAGTTGTTGACTATAGTAACTAACAGTACTAACAGTAACTCGCGATCGAACTGATGCGAATGTGCTCTAGTTATGATCGTGTTAGGGGAGGAGTCAGGCTCGGTGGCTCCAGTGCGTCATCGAGCCACCGTTTTAGCCCCGCCCAGAAAATCCTGAACACAGCAACGGTGAAAAACTGTTTAACGGTCTAACTTCTGAATTCAGTACTTCATAGTTCACAGTCTTTGTGATGTGTTTCAGCAATACATTTCTAACATTTATAATGTGTTTAGAAACAAATCTCAGAATTGCCTTTACAGGGACTTTAATGAATTGGACACTAAATTGAATAAATTATTATTATAAAACATTGTACATTAATGTACACTATTGTAATGTTGCTGTGGGACAATGTGAGAGACACCTATCAAATTCAATACATTATTGTAAATATTTTGTGTAATAATTGTGTATCCATTGTGTAATAAGCAAATTAAAATTATACACATTTATTATTCACAATATGGAAATTGTCAAATATCAATTAATCTCTTAAATTATCCTTTGACTATGTTCTGGCCTGCCATCTACTGGTGAACTTTTTTTTTTGGTGTTTTGTTTTTGCTCTATCCTCTTCACTTCTGCGTAAGTAGGGCTGGGTATCTTTAAAAAAAATTTGATAACGATACACGATACCTTGACTTCAGTACTCTCTGCGGCTGGTATAAACACAAGCATTGATCAGAGTCGCCGTGATCAGTTCCAGTGTTTTTTTTGTTGTTGTTTTTTTTACAAAAATCACTTTGCTTCAGAAGGCCTTTATTAAATTGGTCCTTGATTATGATTTCACTTTTTAAACTTTAGTTAGTGTGTAATGTTGCTGTTTGAGCATAAACAACATCTGTAAAGTTACAACGCTCAAAGTTCAAAGCAGAGGGAGATATTTTCTTTTACAGAAATCGATTTTTAAGGACTACAGCAACCAGCTGGTAGAAACTACAACAAACTTCTTCCCGGGTTGCTGGCATCACAATGATGATCGAGGCGCGGAGGCTTCAGTTTCTGAGAGGAGTGCTGCAGACTTGGTCTATCTAAAATCACCAGTGACCAGTGATTTCTGATGTAGGCCTACAGTCATGTTTTTGTCTCAAAATAATTTTTTGTCAGTAAATCAAACCAATGACTAAATGGTCAACTTCACATTGTTTCTCTCAGTAGGGTGAAAATAATGTTATTTAAACTGTGTTTAAAGGTCCCGTTCTTCGTGATCCCATTGTTCAAACTTTAGTTAGTGTGTAATGTTGCTGTTAGAGCATAAATAATACCTGTAAAATTATAAAGCTCAAAGTTCAATGCCAAGCGAGATATTTTATTTAACAGAAGTTCTCTTTCAAAGCCTACAGCGAACGGCCGATTAGGACTACATCCCTCTACTTCCTTCTTTAATAACGTCACTCGAACACTGAGCGCATGCATCTCTGGTAAGAGGCATGACCTTACCGAGCTGCTGTCGAATCACAACCTATGATCACAACACAGGAACCGCTGGCACAATCTGAACTTGTTACGTTTTCTGAAGGAGGGACTTCATAGAACAAGGAACTCATCAGCCCGTTTTTAGGACAGTGAAGACAGCGGTGTACAGATAAGTAAATTGTGTGAAAAATACTGTTTTTTTTACACGCGAAACATGAACACGTTATATTGCACACTGTAAACACAATCAAAGCTTCAAAAAAACTGGAAAAACGGGACCTTTAAATTATATATAGAAAGCGATCAAAGAACAAACCTTTACAATCCTTGGAACTGTCAATCAAACAGCCCGAGTGTTCTGGACTCTAAGCAAAACTTGCGTAATAATCAACTAATCTCTTATTTGCATTGTGTTTGCACTGTTAGTTATGGTGAAAGCATTTGTTAGTGGGCAGAAATCGGGTTAATGAGATCACTGCATTTATGCGCTCAACATGTCTATGATCGGATACATTCTCATCACTGCAACCTTTCATCCCACGATCTAAATATATAATGCTATAATCAACACTTTTCACAATTAGTAAACCTTGAGAACTGTAATAGTAAAAAACTTGTTAAAAGTTTTCAAGATATTTGCAAACTATCTATGTGGAACTATGTCAGCCAATCCCAGCAGTGGGCGTTTACACTGAAGTCTCACAGCAGACACGCCCCTTCAAATCAGAGGGCTGAATCAGGGTAGGAAAAATGCCTTTTATTTCTAAATTATGACAATTTTTTATGTATAAATCATAATGACGTTATAGGTGCACCCCAGGACACATTATACAACAATAAAATAATGCAGTTCATGACCTCTTTAACCCCCTGGAGGTTATGGTTTATTTTTATGATGGATTCACAGCTTCAAAAAACAAGGTACCATTCACTCTCCTTATAAAGCTTGGAAGAGCCAAGATATTTTTAAACATATAGTTCGGATTGTGTTTGGCTGAAAGAAGAAAGTAACATACAACTAGAATGGCTTTATGGGATAATTTTCTTTTTTGGGTGAACTATCCCTTTAATGCTTCCCTCCCCTATAATATATCATCCAGAACTCATCACTGATTTGAGGATGTTGATGTGGACATGAAGTTAGTGTAACTACTTTGAGAAAGTGTTGATTAATTTTGACAAGTGAATTTATTCCCTGCATTTGTCTTAACTTGTTGCTATAGAAAGAAAGACACAACCGGGAATTGCTGCGCATCAGAACTGTCCATTTTTACTGGAATTGGTGATAAATAATTCTGTTCGACTGTCCCAATTGATTACTCGTCAAGACTCTTCACGCTGGAGCCCGTGGGAATGGATGAGCATGGTGTTTATGTGCTTTAGGATAAACGATTGCCTATAAAGATGGCGAGGCCACTCTCAGGGCCATAAATACGTCCACAGATTGTCTCGAGAGCGCATCGTAATCCTTGTTGATAGTCAGTTGCCGGGAATGGTAGCTGCAAGCAGACGATTCTCCTCCAATAGATGTCAATCAAACGAGGGTCAGGCAGGTTTGCAGGGATGCAACAGTTTTCATTACTCATGCAGGTCCAATTATTTCTCTTTCAACGCTTATAAAGAGCATACACAGTTCTTATAACCATTTATAAAACATTAAAAAGCCATGAAAGATGACCAATGTTTTGTATAAATCTATTCTATTACATTGTGTGTATTATCGTCACTAGATGGCAGTAAAACTCCAATAATAATTTGTGTGTCAATGTATCCAAGAGTTTGAAAGAGTCAAACTCACTCATTGCATAAACGGACAATGCATCTTATGAATTCTGAGGTAAATGTTTTGTCCCAAGAACTCCTTAATTGTTTTTGAGGAAAAATGTAATGCTCTCTGCAAACACTTGCATTTTAACAATTGCTTTCATTAAAACAGGCTATATTTATTATTTATTAAAGGGATAGTTCACCCAAAAATGAAAATTAGCCCATGATTTACTCCCCCTCAAGTCATCCTAGTGTATATGACTTTCTTCTTCCAGACGAATACAATCAGAGTTATATTAAAAATGTCCTGGCTAAACCAAGCTTTATACTGTTTCTGTTTTGAAGTACATAAAAGTGCATCTATACATCATAAAAGTGCATCTATACATCATAAAAGTGCTCCACACGGCTCCGGAGGGTTAATACAATTTTTTTTTTTTTACATTTATCACAAGAACCAAGTTTTGCTCTATCCTCTGCACGTCCGCGTTCGTCACCGGAACTACGCCTGCGTCCTACGTCATACACTGGAACGTGTGTACGGCAGTTAGCAGAAGTTAGAGATTACAGTTTGTAAAGTTTTAAAAATATATATTTTTCTTACACAAATGCATCGCTTCAGAAGGCCTTTATTAACCCCTTCGGAGCTGTGTGGAGCACTTTTATGATGTATAGATGCACTTTTATGGACTCAAAACAGAAACAGTATAAAGCTTGGTTTAGCCAGGACATTTTTAATATAACTCTGATTGTATTCGTCTGGAAGAAGAATCTCATATACACTAGGATGACTTGAGGGTGAATTTATTTATGGGTGAACTATCTCTTTAAATACTCGTGCACGTGTACTAAAATTACTATTCCATGCTGTCCTGATTTTCTTTGTCTTTCATTAGGATTCTGGCGCTCTACCCTTCGAATGCTGCTTTTGTTTCTGTTTATCTGTTTGTTTCTGTTTATTAAAACTTAATCTAAATTAATTGATCGATTTAGCCTAACTACTATTAATATCTTATGATAATTGTAGCCTACTTCATTTATGGTCTATTACAACAATAGAAAAATACTTCAAAATGTACATTAAATAAATGTACAATAATAAGGCTAACATTTAAATAATTACTGATTGTCTTCTAGTTTTAGTCTAGCAGGATTTCATGTTCCCTGACAGCACGAGCTCTTTCAGCCTTCAATTTCTGTAGCGAGGGCATAAAATTCAGACTTGGCTGTGCAACAAGCACTTCAATTACTAAATACCCTTTCACTCAAAAGAAGCTATACACAACATATGAATGCATCAGATTTATTATGGTTTAGCGATGGATTTTTATGACTGACGAACAGACATGCTAGATCAGCACAATGTCTTTCCCCACAGAGGAGTTTAATGAGAGTTTTTTTCACTGGTGCCCAGCGTCTGTGGCTTGGGTCTCGTTTTACTCACTTCGGTGCCTGTTTACCGCGAGCACATCATATCCAGCGTGTTTCTAGAACATGTTTGACTTTTTCTGCTTTGTAACAACAATTGTCTCGACTATCAACAGTTTTTATTACCTTAACAAAAAAGATACATTATAACATTGCAGTTGCTGTTGTATGGATGGGATCAAATGTTCGTTTGACATCTTAAGAAGTTTGCTAATGCCATTCACAATTGGATCAGCTTTCCCCCGTTATGTGCCATTTTCATAAATATTCTTGTTAACTCGGATACTTTTAAAACCATTAAAGCTTGACGTGATGTTATTAACGTTGTTTTATTAAAGCCTTTTTCAGTCGCCATTGATTTCACAGTAATCACACATTGTTGCTGTTGGACACGAAGCCCCACCGCAGATGTGTAAATACTGCTCGCCAAGCAAAGCCCCAGCATATATTTTCTACAGTATGCGAATTATTCAGGAACTTGCAGGGGATATCCACATTTGTAAAGGAGTTCCAATTGGAAATGTGCATCGTAATCATCTGTTGTGGTTCGTCTCGCGCAAACCGAATGGTCTTTTGGCGCCTCTATATTACTGGGACTTTTTAAACCAACACTTATTTTGTGATATTTATAAAATATGTGATAAATTATGACATTCTGTATTTTCAAAGATGATGCCATTGACCGTACGATGACGCTCGTAGCTAAAAGCGTTTGCTTGTAAATTGTTGCTATGGTTACCGCTTTGCCGTAACTTGTGTGGTACTACCTGAACTACAAATTAAACGTATACTAATGTCAAAATAGTAGCCTACTTTTTAGATAGATGTTGTCGAGACCGCACATTAACTAATAAAGTAAACAATAAATAAATAAAACAAGCATTGTAAGCACACGGTGTTTGCTGCAGCCCGGTCTGCCCCCTCTCTATGCCTTGAAGCCTGTGGTTAGGGAATGTTTCCGCTTGTTGGAAGCGGAGAGGGAGTCGTTGGCAGAGTCTCCGCGGATGTGAAGAATGCGCTCGTGCTCGTTCGGGCTCCCGTTACGCGCGTCTCCTCAGTGGGGCAGTGCTCGCTGGGGCACCGCTGGCTTCTCTTCCCCGTGCTGCCTGCCTTCCTGCCTGCTATTTCCCCCCGCGTAATATTTTCTGCCAAACCAAGAAGCATTATGGCTCTGTAGAGTTAAATAATACCGATAAGTAATGCCAATATAATTATATTAATTAAATGACTGGTGTGGACGGGGTTTTACGGTCGTAAAAACAGGATTAATATAATTCTTAGCCTTCTGACAGTGTTCAGCATTTTTTTTTCTCTGCATTATTTTTTCTTTTCCTTTTTTTCGTGTCCCTCTTTGAGTAATGAAAACATTAAAATGGCAATCTGTATGTTCATTATTATTTCGAAATTGTTTACCTTTAAGGTATAAAATTGTATAATTTCAGTAACCATATTGTAGAGAGGTAATTTGATATTGACCACTCTATTATAATCATATAAAATAATTCAACCTATTTCACACGCTCCAATATCTGCACTGTTTTGATTTGGAGTTTGAGGAGCAGCCGACAGGATGTAGCATTGATAAATATCCCTGTTGATCACTTGATTGATTACCTCGCGCAAAGGTCACGCGGGCGCGCGGTAATTTCCTTGTGCCCGCGGCTCCCATTTCACTTTCAGTCTGGCGCGAGAGCACCCGACTTTACAAATTATGTTTTTATTTTAACCCTTCCCTTCCCTCTTTAACATCACCGAATCTCGCCAACGACCTCTGTGTGCCGTACATCAAACGACAGAAGAGGGCAAACCTTTAATTAGGCTGGAGTATTAATCACAGAAGGTAAACTGTATCCTCTCTTTTTGATGGGGTGGATTTAAACCCGGCGACAAGCTAATAATTTAGCTGCATTTCCAAAAGGGCTCTGGCCTCAATTAATTTTCAATAATTACAGCCCACGGGGTCTTGACTGATCTTCACACCAGCACGCCAGCCGGGGTCAGAGTATCATAATAAAATATACACTCTAAAAAAAAAAGGTTCTATATGGCACCAAAAATGGTTCTTGGCTCGTAATCATAGGGGAACCTTTTTTAGTGCTATATAGCACCAATTTTGGTGCTTCAGTGGTTCTTCAGCGGTTCTTCAGAGGTTCTTCACTGGTTCTTTGACTAAGGTGATATATAGCACCGCTACCATATACAGAACATGTTAAGATATGGTGCTATATAGCACCAAAAGTGGTTCCTCTATGATTACGACGAAGAACCATTTTTGGTGCTATATAGAACCTTTTGAAAAAATAAGGACGGTGAGATATTGCGAATGGATAAACAAAACAGGGCTACAATGGATTGACAGCTTTCAAACCCATACACACACACACACACTCTCTCTCTCTCTCTCTCGCTCTCTCGCTCTCTCTCTCTCTCTCTCTCTCTCTCTCTCTCTCTCTCTCTCTCTTTGCCATCGAGAGAAGTTGCATGGGGTTGTTCCTCACACTTACATTTTATGTATTTCTTGTGCAACAATTGAAGACTTGTATATTCAGCAGACTTTGTGTTTCCATTTATAAAGTAACCTCATAACACACAAAAAAATGCAATGAAGATGCAAATTAAAGAACGCTACACTGCTTTTGATTTGCTAGATTAATTATTAATGTTTAAATGACAGACTACATAATCAAACAAATACATAAATATGCATTTTATCATGATCACTGACATTTATGATAGTTGTGAGCTGTCATTTGGCAAAATGCAAAATGACTGTTTTTGCTATTTGAACAACCTCTTTTTTCCCCCTCTCATTTGCTGTTGGTAATTCTGTGTTTTGTGTGTGTTGCATTTGTAAGTGCTGGTCAGCTCAGATAGGCGTGGACGGCAGCTCATGTTTGTTCTGCACCATTCATTTTTATGCAGAGTGATGTCAGATTAATTGGATCCGTTTTAGAAATACTTAGCAATCAATACCGCCAGTGAGGGGAAAGCAACCCTTTTAAAGGTTCACGGGCAAGGTCAACATGATGTCACGCGCTTCTAATTAATGGACAATTGACTTAATGACCCTAGAGTTTCCCAAATTGTTACCCATCTTAAAAAAACTAATAACAAATGCCAAAATAAAATTAAATAAATTAGATACGATAATGTTGATTTATTCGTTATCCAGGATCATATATCAAGATCATATCAGCTAAAGGCCGATGCTTTTAATTTGAGCATTGCTGAACATCCACAAAATTAGATAGAATAGAAATAGAATATATACGCAGACTTCAGTCTCAAAATCAGGTATCAACCCAATATTTCACACATCGGAAAATAATCGTTTTACTTCTCTTTTTTTTTTTTTTATTATTTGGTCAATAACCGACATGAAATCATGGAGAGCAAGACCAACTCCACAGATTAATAATTGTCAGTGCAAGAAAAAACTATTGAACCCCTCGGTACCGACTGCCTACGCGCCTCCTGCCTGAGGGAGGGGGAGAGAAGTAAAAGTTTATCATACATTCATAACGATGGTCAAATCTCAATTAAACAACATAAAACGTTTAATGAAAACGTTTTACAATAGTCATTTCCCCGAACAGTGATTAATGCGTCTTCATTTAAAACACAAAAGACCGGGCGCCTCGGACGCTCGAGACTGCTTCATTATAATTAATGTCTCCGGTTCCTCGTGCACCCGGAGGTCGCGAATAGCTCCGTCCCGCGCCCACTGATCTCTGAAGATCCGACACGAGAGGGATCTCGCTGGCTATTGCAATCTGACAAGATCTGTAATACTGGGGTGATGAATCGTTCCAAACTTTTTGACGATGCTGGCAGCTCGGGGGTGTGCGCATGTGCGAAGGTGTCCAAACTGACAATGCTGGAGAGATAGTGCGTCTGGGATTGAGAATCACAGAGAAAAAGCACAGAGGAAAAGCGAAAAAGGAGGAAAAGATTCGAGAAAAAAACCCCGACAAACCCACGCCGAAAGACTGGCATCATGAGGTCCAAAGGCAGGGCAAGGAAACTGACCACTGGTAGGTGCAACATCTCTTTTTTAGCCCTTTTCAAACTGCCATCTTGTCCATGCGTATGATGCATAGAAACATTTTAGCCACTAAACAGTTACAGTCAGCGGACCCCAGCGGTTCCAGTCGGTGTTAGTTGCTTGTAAGTGTTGAAGACGAGCTAAACGTGAACCGTCGCGCGCGCTCGGACATTTCAAGCCTAGATTCGAAACTGGCACGAAAGTTGCGCGTGCCGCACAAACTTTTTAACTATCGCATGCTGTAACCGCTTAGGCAAGCTCCGAGCGCCCCGGTGTTCGATAAAACAACACCGTTCGTGCAAGGTTCTGCTGCTCCGGTCACATCAATTTCCAGCCGCGACTTTGAAAGCTTCGCTTCGCTTATAGTCGCAACAGAGAGCCAGCTGCGGAGGCACGCTTTTAAACGCAAACAGGTATCTCACAGCTGATGTTACAGCAGGCTATCCAAACATTTGCATATATGATAGATTAACAGGACGGTGGTACATAAAAAATAAAAAAAAACGCTTTGAAGTATTTTGATTAGTAGACATTAATAGCCCTTTTCTGTGTAATTGTTCAAGCTGGTTGTGCAACAAGTGATCAAATCCCGTTATGAATTTTTGTTCCGGTAGCCTTATGAACAGCCCGGAGAAATGTTTTTGTTTGTTATGGCTCTCTAAACGGTCGACTGTAATCTTAGCTTTTGATTACTGGTTGCCTTAGGCGCTTGTTTGAGTTGACGTTCAATGCCACGCCACAACACAAGCTCAAACGCCGAAACTGAACATCAAGCAGTTAGTGGGAAGTTGTTCCCCTCCTCAGTGGATTTATTCGGAACGAATGCATTTCGCTCAGGTCTGTGAATAATTCGGCCCCCTCGTGCGCAGTAGGCTGCTAACTGCTGATTTGACCAATTTTCTTTTTTTTGTGCCGTTTTCCAATAAACTGTCGTTGTGGTCCACACCACGAAAATCCATGCAAATATTCCACAGTGCTTAAAAGCGTTTTATAATCTCGACGCAGAGCTAAAAGTTGAATGCACTTGAGAAAGAACTTGATTTCGTTTATTTGTTTGGAAAGAACAGTGACAGCTGGTCACAAACTTTAATGTTGTATGTGCGAAGGTAACAAAAGAGGCAGTGAAAGCAAAGTAAAGGATCATTTTGCTCTTGAATTATTGTTTCCTTCCCTGTCGACAGCACCGTGATGGGATAGACACTGCGCGCGCTCAGTCTGGACAGAAACAGGGGTCGTGCGGGTCCTATCCGTTCAATAAACTACCTCTCGAGCCCTATGCCCTGCCATTGTACAGAGAGAGGGATTTTTCTGCGCACAACAGCAACTTGTCAAACATGCTCACGTGCACACACGCACACATATCTATACCCAGACCAATGCAATTTCACTTGTGTATTTTCCTATTGCTGCAGGTATGGGCAACTCATCACTTTCTTAAAGATTGCCACAAGTGTAAGAAATTATTATTCGAGAGAGGTTTCAAAACTAACTTTGTCCCCCCTCAGATTTATATAGCCTGTCATTGATATTGATGCCATTGAATAAATCACATTGGCCGTCATAACTCCATGCCTCTGCTCTAGAAAACGCCATGTCCTCTTATCAAATTATTTTTTAGACTAGCTTCTTATTAATTACCTGTTCTGAAAACCAACCAACCAATCATTGTAATTTTATTAACACAAATGAACATAGTTTTTGTATATAGTTTAGTTTTTGTTTTATTATTAGTTTTATTATAAAGAGGGGATAGTGATACGTCGGCACTTTTTGTTTTGGCTAAAAATGCAAGGGTATTCGCCAAGATTTGTTGCAGACTTTCCCACCCTCTCGGAGCTCCAGCATCGTCATTTAGGCTACTATTTGAGAATATCGAGATAATTGTCAGGGGATGTATTTAAAGATTATTATTTACCCAAGATGTAAGAAGATTTCTACCTATTAAGTGAAAGGGAGAGAATGTTCTGGACCGCGCGGGTCCCGCGAGACACTGGCCTCTCTGGCCTAGCGCCAGTCCTGCACTATGTCAACATTGAATATTTAAATTCCCAGACTCCTCATAACGGGGCCCGTCTGCCGGTAAAAACGCGTCGAGCATCAGTCTGAGTAGCTGCGGACTCGGTTTCCTTGGAGGGGGGGGAAAGGGAGGAAAAAAAGTAATCTTCTCTCCGTGTGGCCTCTGCGCGCGCGCTCACCGCACATCACTCTGGTTGCACGCGCTCGCACTGATGTGTGTGAGTGCTGGAAAGGTAATAAAAATCGGTCGTTTAGCCGGTGTGTGTGCACGACATGTTTTGTGGATTTGGCCAGCGGTGCCGGACATTTCACCTGCAAGTCCAACAGTCTTAAAATGTCTATAATGTTTTAACACACCGTGCCAAGTGTCCTATATCCCTCAGCATGATGTTGCAGGTTTACTACGAATGGGGTAAAATTACACTTCACGAAGAAGAATAATAACCTTGACCTGCCAGAAATCAGACCGTGCTGTCAGGTGAAACCCTACCCACGACATTCGGACGGATCTTGACACTTTTAATTGCACTTTTAACTTTGTAGCATCTTTCATGCACTTCAGAGTCTGCCAAGTTTACTTGTCTGGATAACTTTTATGAAAATGGTTTCATTGCTCATTATGGATAATATACCTGTTCATGGATTAGCTTATAACTTTATTGCCATTGTGCTGAATACAAGGCAATGAGATATGCTATTAGCTTCTAATCAGAAGTGCAAATTTATACTTGCATATAGGCTACTTATATTATATTATACTTGTATAAAGACCTATTGTGCATGAATGTGGTTCAGAGTAAAATATGCAAGGTAATATATATATATATATATATATATATATATATATATATATATATATATATATATATATATATATATATATATATATATATATTCAAGCAGTATGTAAGTGTACATGAATGTATAAAATATAAAATAATTAGTTGCAATCTACAAAGTAATCATATGGAGCCTATATTTACAGAGATACTATAAAGTCTGGGCTTTTTGAGATCGATCATTTACAAGTGAGGGGAAGGACCAGAAATATGCAGAATTGCAATAAAGTCACGTTTATGATTTATATTCATTTTCATAATATAGATAGGCATGCGTATCATTACATTAGCGACTCCAGTAAAGTTCTGTTTGAAGAGTAAAACTGTTGACATATTTAAGATCTTGAAGATTAAAACCTTTTAGTAATATCTTCAGTCAGTTTTCTAAGACCAGCCGTTATCCTGGGTGTCTGTGGAATTATAGAATTTGAGATAAATTCAGATTAATTTCCCCTACGCTTTATCTGATTTCTTGTTTGATGATAACTACATTTGATAAGCTGCACATGTTCAGCAAGACTTCTGATTGTCCCTTTGTCCCATTCAGCGTCTTCTACAGCTCCATCAGTTTCACGCCACGACTTTTGTTTTGACTTTGATGTGACTCACTTCACCGTGAAAGTGTCCAAACAACGGAAAATCAACTCGAAGCTGAGAAAGGGGTGGGGGAAAAAAGGACCGGACTCCAAATTTAACAATGTGACATTCCGCGTGAGTGAAGCGCGTGAGAATAAGCCCTGCGCGCGAGCATTCTCTCCGCCTGTCAGCGCGCGACCACAGTCCGCTTCTTCTTCAGACACGGGCGCCCGTTAGATACCGCACTGTGCAATGGGCCGTGCTGCTGCGTCCCGCGTCCGCCGCCCCCTGGGCTCATTATAGAGCCTATTCAGAACGGGGTGAACGGATCGGGCCATTTAAAAAGGTGAGCGCGAACCGTATTAAACGCTCGTTCGTTGTCTGATACTGAATCTTGCAGTTCGGTGTGGGGGGAAAGTCCCATGTTTCTGTGGACAGTGAACGTGTCTGCTCCCAAACATTTTTCAGACTCACCGGGGACGGAAGAAAAAAGTGAAAAAAGTCGAAATCTACAATGTTAACGTCTCAATTTTTTACCTCTAGAGTAAATATTTACTTTCTTCTCTCTCTCTCTCTCTCTCTCTCTCTCTCTCTCTCTCTCTCTCTCTCTCTCTCTCTCTCTCTCTCTCTCTCTCTCTCTCTCTCTCTCTCTCTCTCTCTCTCTCTCTCTCTCTCTCTCTCTCTCTCTCTCTCTCTCATGATATTCTCTCTCTCTCTCATGATATACTAGCTACAAAGTTTCTAGTTGAGTTCCTGGGATTGTGATGCTTTCCCCTTTGCCTCGAACTGCATGCATGTCCACTCTGAAAAGATCAGAGTGTTTAAAACCGAAGACTTTTGTTTTTAGAGACAAAGTCAAAGTGACCGATGAGTTAATTACGAGTGAAACAGTGAGCCGTGATGGGGTCAGTGTGAAACAAGGCTGGCGTTCCCAGGCATTGAGTATGTGCATCTGCGTAAGACGGAGAGAGTTGCAGGCCACTGTGGGTTTTGATCATGATTGATCACATGTTTTCAAAGGATTGATTGATTAGCCAGAAGCTACTGGGTTTAGCCGAGAGGTCTGCTTATGTCCTGGGAAATTGTCCTCTTGTCTGTTTGTGTGAGATTTCATCTGAGAGAAAACGGGAGGAGATGAGATGGAGAAAAAGATAATTACATGATGTATATATGATTCTTTGAATCATGCGTCAGAGTGTCTCACAGACGCCAACGTAAGAAGCGATTTCCTTGTATATGTTAGGAAAGGAAGGACTGGATGTAGGTGACAATAACACAGTTACCCTCATCCATCAACGCCCTTATAATACCACTACTTTCTTTCTTCCTCACTCTCTCCCTCCCTAATGACTCAACGAGTGTCTGCGTCTGCCGAGAGTGAATTGAAATGGCCGGGTCAGCGGTTTATTTATCTTGTGCTCTGATTGGTCAGGGGTCAGGTCATATGGATGTTTGTTTGGAGATTTGATTGGTGTGACTGATGGATATGTCGTTTGTGTCCCACAGGGAATTATGGGGGTTGTTGTTCAGTACGTCCAGTCACTTTTTATCCCTGAGCGACAGGTCCTGAATCAGTCTACCGAAGCTCAGCCTTGACTGAAGTCAGCATGAACCACGAACAGGGCGCAGGCATCAGGCCAGTCGAGTAATAAGTCACTGTCAAGCCAACACCCCCGAAACCATCAGATGTCACTGTTTGACTGGTCTTGACTTATCTTTACTTGGAGAGGATGGATTATCCACATTTATTTGGCTTTATATAAAGGTTTCACTTACAGCTTTAAAAAGTCTTTATAATATCTGAACATGTTTTATTGAAAATGTAGCCCAAGTAAAAAAAAAATCCAACTTCTAGATTTCAACTCAAGTTTATTAGCAATTGTTTGTATATCAAATGTGTCCTCTCGAAGTATTTCAAAACTAGATTTTTACATTTTCAAACACAAGTCCAAGTCTCTATCGCTGCTTTACGTCAGAATGATCAGAGATGAATGCACATGCACATGAATGCCACCATAATGTCATAATTACTAAGTATTATCTTTGCGGCCCTTTGTTCTGAGTTTGGGGGTGTTTAATGAAAGAATTGTGGCGGAAGCAAATGAGGGAATTGGTCATTAATTAAGGTTGTAATTGTGATTTAATTACTGCTTTTTTGAAGAACAGCAGTTAAGAGTTTAGAGATAAAGCATGCATGCAAGGTTTGAGAAGAAGAGAAAGGAATGCGTGTGAGAACTACATCTCCCATCATCCTCTGTGGCTGCAGGAGAATGCATAGAGAATACATGCTTACAGCATTTTAACATGCATCCTTTGCTCTTCACTTTGCATTTTCACATTGTACAACATTCTTATTTTCATATTTGCAGTGGCAATATCATTAGATAAACACCGCACAACCTTGACGTGTTTATCAATTAATCACTGTACCATTTTAAATAGATTTAAATTTTGGTTCACTCCAATTAACTCATTCTGATTGCTATTTCCCTCAATTAAATACAGTGTGTGAAAGTTCTGTGACCGTACAACGCTCATGAATGTTTAATGAAACAAGTGCTGTTCAGTTTATGATTGGTTGCTTGGTACTAAACGACTGGCCACTGCATGGTTTCATATTGTACAGCAAGGCCCGTAACCATGTCTTGAACATTGGTGGGGACCTTTTACTTTTATTTGTATAAAGCATAAAGAAACAGAACAGTGAATGAAATTCTAGGTCTAATTATAGTTAGGAAATAATCCTGGTGGGCCGTTACCGGCGTTAACGTGCTGCGTTAACGTGAGCCTCTTATCGGGCGATCAAAAAAAATATTTCCGTTAATCTATTCTCAAAGTTGGGTTGGGAGCTGGGTCTATACTACGCAAGCTATGATGGCTTTCACCTTGATATTTTAGTGCGGATGTACACCTAGCCGAATTGCACTGTAGGGGGTGAGAGAACGAGTCTTCGAACCTGTGTGTGTGCCTACTAATATTGTCAAAAATATGGATATTTCGCTATGTATCGATACTGAAATAACTGAAAAGATACAATACTCATTTTCTACAGTATCGATATAAGCTGCGCTCTCCTCTCTTCTCCTCTCCGACCGACAGCGTTGCACATAACGTTAATTCTACTAATTCCCGCAGATTTCGCGCTCGCATCTGAAGCACACACACACATACTGTAATAAAGCCGCCTCTGACATACAAGTGCAAAAATGAGCTCCTTTTTCCAGCTTATTAATGGTCAAATACACTCAAAAATATCTCAATGCCCATCTTGGTGAGTTTTAAACTTATGAAAACTTATGAACAGGATGAAGATGTCCAAATTTTTATATATATATATATATATATATATATATATATATATATATATATATAAATTCATTTAGTTCTGTCCTTCAGAAACAACAGAAGATACTTACATGTTTCCCAGAAGACAAATTAAGTACAATTTACCTTGAGCTTCAAATTTGCAAATATAGTCGCTGCTGGAAAGGATGCAAATATGTAAAAGATGCTGGAAAACTGAAGAATGTGCAGGACCTGGAGGATTTTTCTGAAGAACATTGGGCAGTTTAACTGCTCAGGACAAACAAGGGACTCAAGAACAACCATCACAAAACAAAAAAACATCCAGGGAACGACACACAGTATTAAGAATCAAGGGTATTCAGGACAATACTTAATAAATAAAAAAGCATGCATTTTGTATGATCCTTCTTATTTTGTTAAAAGTATTGACATTTTCACAGATTCTGCAACGGTTATGTAAACATTTGAGCATGACTGTATACCGTTAAACCCATGAACAGCAGTGCTGAACCTGCTGAACAGGTTTTCATAACCCAGGGTCAAAAGTTCAAGTGTTTGAATTCTAAATTACCAATGTGAAACATTGCTTCAACTATGGGGTTAAAGCAGAGTTAAACTGGGTTGAAAGCAGTGTAAAAAGACAAAAGGTGGGGGTCAAGTTGACTGCTGAAGTTGAACACTTACGGTTAACCCCAAGTATGAGCCGTGTAATACGTTTTACAATAAGAAAAGGATACCAGAATGGTATTGAGCACAAATGTTCATCTCCTCCCCTCTCATTTGATCGGAAGGTCACCCTACAGTACCAGCGGAAGGTCAATGTAAAGTTTACATCCTTAAAGCTCTATAGATTAAGTGGAGATCTGTCTGAACCAGCATGAACAAGTTTCTATAGTGTGGTTTTCTGCAGGAAGAAGCAGGTCGGTCATTAGCAGATTCAGTCTGTGGTGCCAGGCGGTCCTCAGGGGTGTGTCCTCTATGAGTTAAATGTTTGCACAGAATTAATGTGTTTGTGCGTGTAGGTGTGTGAAAGAGAGTCCGAATGGGTTTGACGTGCAGCCTGGGTGCCGTACGGACATTGTGAGAATGGTGTGTGTTTGTGTGTGCGGGTTTGGGAGGCCTGGGAACCGTACAGTTGTGTTTACCACAGGGAAACCAGTACCAGCACAGAACAATGAGTAAAGCTCTCCCTGCCCTCAGTCCAAAGGTCAAACTGTCTCTGATAAAGATATGAACATACACACACATACCCATACACGGACACACACACACAAAGGCTCACCAGTGCACTGCCGACAGTCTGCCCAGGGTGTGTGCCAAGGTTGAGGTCATTATCTACAGACGGTCCCAAAAGAAACGAAGCATATTTTTGTACTGTGAGTGTGTGTGTGTGTGTGTGTGTGTGTGTGTGTGTGTGTGTGTAAATCGCACTTTATTAATGGGTGTGCATATTGTTGACTTCATCTGTCTGCTTGTTGGTTGGACGGGCACCTCCCTTGTGCCATTGTCTGTGTGTGTTCAGATGAAATCAGTATTCCTAAGAGTTACCTGCATTGTGTTTTTATGTCTGTGTGTATTTCAGGTCGCATTGTGCATGTTTATTTGTTGAGGTGCAAACGAGAGTTTGTTGTAGCTGACTTTTTTTTATGGATCTCCTTGGATTCACACAGTTGTTTTTTGTGTTTGCTGTTCTACCACACGTGTTTTATAGGGAGTAGTATAACACCGTTTGGCATTAAGTAATGATACAACTATGCAGATGTCGACCAACAGTCTTGCAGCAGCCAGGTACTAACCGCATTTGCATTTCCTGAAGGAAGTGCCAGTTCTTGCAGGGCAGGAAAAGAATAGTTAGTTTTAGGTAAGGTCAGGGTTTAGGCTTTGCTTTTGCTTAAATTAAATGCTGTTTTAGAGAAGCTTTGATGTTGTCATGACATTGACACTCATCTTTTTCTGTGCACGAGAATCAATACATGACTGAAATATCTAAAGAAAACAGAAATATCTACAGAACAACCACTGAATTCAGAATAGCATGCTAGCGTACTTTCACTATTTCTACCATAAAGTTTGAGCATGATCTTTGTGTGGTTGTACAGATCAGTCAGATAATATTCCGATACAGTACATGCTTGCATGTTTATATGAGTGTGTGTGGTCTTGCATGTGCAAATTAGGGATGTGTGAAACCGATTATGCATAGTAACTGTCCAAAAAAAAAACAATGTTCTGCTTTGATGATTGGTTGCTTTAGAAGGAATTGATTTAGAGATGCAGCATACACTCTTAAAAACACTGAGTTAAAAACAATGCAATTTGGGGGTTTTTAACCCAAGGGCTGGGTAAATATAGGACGGTCGGGGGGTGTGGGGGGGAAGCAGTGTGTCTGTGCCATTCATTCAAACAGAGATGCAAAACATGTATGATTAATATTTAAAAAGTATTTTGCAGTTTAATATTCACAGACACTAGTATATATTCGGCTACAGTCTGGAGCCCTGCGCTTAGATAAACACGGAAGCGACTGAAAGCATCTGTACTGGGTACTACCGGTACTACTGAAATGCCGGTATCGTCACATTTATTAAATTTCAGTACCGACTTGGTACCGACGCACCGGTACTTGTGACATCCCTAGTTCTGAAAACATATTTTAACATCCTAAGTATTTATATTCTGTATCTTATCTAATAAAATCATACAATTTTATGCAAGGCATCAGTTGAATCACGCAATCACGCAAAAAAAATGACGCAACACTCGATTAAGTGACTCACATCACGCAATGCCCCTTTATGTTGCTTTGAATAAAATTAAAACAATTGGGTAACACAAAAACTACCCAAACACTGGGTTGTTACCTCTAACCCAGGAGCTGGGTAACACAAAAACTTCCAAACACTGGGTAATGTCTGACCCAGGAGCTGGGTAACGCAAAAAATATCCAAACACTGGGTTGTTATGTCTGACCCAGGAGCTGGGTAATGCAAAAAATATCCAAACACTGGGTTGTTATGTCTGACCCAGGAGCTGGGTAACGCAAAAAATATCCAAACACTGGGTTGTTACCTCTAACCCAGGAGCTGGGTAACACAAAAACTTCCAAACACTGGGTAATGTCTGACCCAGGAGCTGGGTAACGCAAAAAATATCCAAACACTGGGTTGTTACCTCTAACCCAGGAGCTGGGTAACACAAAAACTTCCAAACACTGGGTAATGTCTGACCCAGGAGCTGGGTAACGCAAAAAATATCCAAACACTGGGTTGTTATGTCTGACCCAGGAGCTGGGTAACAAAAACTACCCAAACACTGGGTAATGTCTGACCCAGGATCTGGGTAACACAAAAACTACCCAAACACTGGGTTGTTACGTCTGACCCAGGAGCTGGGTAACACAAAAACTACCCAAACACTGGGTAATGTGTGACCCAGGATCTGGGTAACACAAAAACTATCCAAACACTGGGTTGTTACGTCTGACCCAGGAGCTGGGTAACACAAAAACTACCCAAACACTGGCTTGTTACGTCTGACCCAGGAGCTGGTTAACACAAAAACTACCCAAACACTGGCTTGTTACGTCTGACCCAGGATCCGGGTAACACAAAAAATACCCAAACACTGGGTTGTTACGTCTGACCCAGGATCTGGGTAACACAAAAACTATCCAAACACTAGGTTGTTACATCTGACCCAGGATCTGGGTAACACAAAAACTACCCAAACGCTGAGTTGTTCCATCTGACCCAGGATCTGGGTAACACAAAAACTACCCAAACACTGGGTTGTTACGTCTGACCCAGGAGCTGGGTAACACAAAAACTTCCAAACACTGGGTTGTTACGTCTGACCCAGGAGCTGGGTAACGCCAAAAATATCCAAACACTGGGTTGTTACGTCTGACCCAGGAGCTGGGTAACACAAAAACTACCCAAACACTGGGTAATGTGTGACCCAGGATCTGGGTAACACAAAAACTATCCAAACACTGGGTTGTTACGTCTGACCCAGGAGCTGGTTAACACAAAAACTACCCAAACACTGGGTTACGTCTGACCCAGGAGCTGGGTAACACAAAAACTACCCAAACACTGGGTTACGTCTGACCCAGGAGCTGGGTAACACAAAAACTACCCAAACACTGGGTTGTTACGTCTGACCAAGGATCTGGGTAACACAAAAACTACCCAAACACTGGGTTGTTACATCTGACCCAGGATCTGGGTAACACAAAAACTACCCAAACAATGGGTTACGTCTGACCCAGGAGCTGGGTAACACAAAAACTACCCAAAAACTGGGTTACGTCTGACCCAGGAGCTGGGTAACACAAAAACTACCCAAACACTGGGTTGTTACATCTGACCCAGGAGCTGGGTAACACATAAACTACCCAAACACTGGGTTGTTACGTCTGACCCAGGATCTGGGTAACACAAAAACTACCCAAACAATGGGTTACGTCTGACCCAGGAGCTGGGTAACACAAAAACTACCCAAACACTGGGTTACGTCTGACCCAGGAGCTGGGTAACACAAAAACTACCCAAACACTGGGTTACGTCTGACCCAGGAGCTGGGTAACACAAAAACTACCCAAACACTGGGTTGTTACGTCTGACCCAGGATCTGGGTAACACAAAAACTACCCAAACACTGGGTTGTTACATCTGACCCAGGATCTGGGTAACACAAAAACTACCCAAACAATGGGCTACGTCTGACCCAGGAGCTGGGTAACACAAAAACTACCCAAAAGCTGGGTTACGTCTGACCCAGGTTCTGGGTAACACAAAAACTACCCAAACACTGGGTTGTTACATCTGACCCAGGAGCTGGGTAACACATAAACTACCCAAACACTGGGTTGTTACGTCTGACCCAGGATCTGGGTAACACAAAAACTACCCAAACAATGGGTTACGTCTGACCCAGGAGCTGGGTAACACAAAAACTACCCAAAAACTGGGTTACGTCTGACCCAGGAGCTGGGTAACAACGTATGTAACCCTTGTTCCCTGAGAACAGGGAACGAGACGCTGCGTCAGCTGACGCTACGGGGAACGCCTCCAGCGTGACAGGTGCCTGAAATCACAATCAAAAAACGTCAATCCTATTGACCGGTGACAGCCTATGATGTCATCAAGGTGCGACCAGGAAGTATATAAGGGTGCATTGCCATCATGACAGCATCTAATCGTCTGAAGGGACTGTTTGGCAGGCAAGCCCTGAGGCATGGCAAAGCGACGCAGCGTCTCATTCCCTGTTCTCAGGGAACAAGGGTTACATACGTAACCTGAGACGTTCCCTTTCAAAAGGGAACTCGCACTGCGTCAGCTGACGCTACGGGGAACGATATACCCACACCGCCATGCCGAAGGGAGTGCATGCCCACCGGGCAGTGACAACTGTCAGGACAAGCAAATTCAACTGAAAAGCCTGAACCACTCCCCTTCTGGTCACATTAAGCTGTCAGTGACAGCGCTCCCTACGGTCAAAGCCCAAGCTTTAACCTGAGAAGGAACCTTTGCATACCATGAGGTCCTACCCTGGCCGCTCGAAGGCCTGGAACCAGCCCATTCAACAGAAGGGGTTCCTTTTAAGGGAACGTGACAAGGGAACCCGCGCCAGTCACTATTCGGGAGGATTTCACCGAATACCACCAGGGAGATCTGACCTAGTGACCCCATATGGGACACGTCAGTACAGCCAACCCTGTCTGTAAAGTACAGAGCCTCTGGTACTCGCCTCCGGGGAGACATCCCGCTAGGGTACTGCAGAAAAGGCAGTGTCCTCCACCAGCCGGACCTCAGAGACGGGTTATCCTGGAGAGCAGCGCTCAGCGAAGTGCTTTCTAACCCTTGCTAGCGAGGGGAGTTCAGCCGCTCGATCCTTGGATCTACCAAGCATTTACTTTAAAACGTGCTCGGGAGGCCAGAAGGCCTAGAGGCTGATCCCACCAGGGAGGCCCCGAGGGGCCTACAACCACTGGATCAGCGCCAGGCGGCCGTAAGCTCGCAGCAGACTCTCACTTGAGAGGAGTTCTTAAGCCTGCCTGGTAGGTAACCGTGCTGTAGGCGATCTATGAAAGTCCCTTCCTGCAGGGACCGCATAGCAGCAGCGTCGTCTCGTCATGCTAGGGTATGAACACCGCCTTTAGGTCTTGCAACCGGCTAGAAACCGGAGTCTGATAGCAGGTAACCACTAGCTGTCAGCGTAAGGCCAGTTGTGTGTTCCCTCATAGGGAACCAGTTCCCCAGGGAGGCCGGAAGGGGGCTCCACCTGGTAACCTGTGCCGACTGCTCGCGTGTCCAAGCCACGGAGCTCGCCCTCAGAGAGGCCAGACAGGCCTATCACCTGAGAGCAGTCGAGCTAGCCCTCGAGGTAGCTGGGAAGAACAGGGACTCGCTCCGTCAGGGAGGTTTAGTGAGGCCTACCACCTGCCAGTCGTCGGGCATTCCTCCATCACAGCCTTCCACTCTGACTGGACTCATCCAGGACCACGAACAGGAACATGCCCTGAGAGGAGGCCACGTGAGGCCTGCTACTCCATAGCGAATCCCTCAGGGAAGCCCCATGCAGCTTGCTACCTGTTAGCAACCCATGCCACCATCTGTTACCGAAACTGGGGACCGGGGAACGATCTCAGGGAAGCCCAGCACCTACCACCTGATAGCAGAACGTGCTACTCGTAGCACTCCATGCTCACCGCTACAGAGACTGGGAACCGGGAACTCGCCCTCAGGGAGGCCGGGTGAGGCCTACTACCTACTAGCACTCGTGCTAGCCATCCAGTGACTGGAGCCCGGGAACGTCCCCTCAGGGGAAGTCAGCGAGCCTGCTTACCCCACAGCAGGCCCTTAGGGAGGCCTGGTAGCGCCTACCACCTATTAGCAGCTCATGCCAGACGTCGAGGGACTAATGCCCAGTAACACTCCCTCGGGGGAGACCGGGCAAAGCCTGCTACTCATAGCCGGCTCTCAGGGAGGCCTGATGGGGCCTACCACCTGAGCCAAGGTAACCCAAAAACCGGGAGCCTACCCCTCAGGGAGGCCTGGCAGAGCCTACCTCAAAATAGGAGGTCTGCAGATTCTATGAACCCTGCCGCAGTTAGTTTTAGGCTGGCTGCTGCACCTGGGCTGACGGTAGCTGTCTGCTGCTGATGAAGAACTGGACATCCAGTTATCACCTGGGGACTCATCCCCAAGGAGGCCAAAGAGGGCCTAGTAGTTGACGAGGTTCTGCTGGAGCAATGTCGATAGAAAAACCCGGGACCCACTCACGGGCCGCGACATCGAGACTCCTCTGACCTGGAGTCTGCCCAGACTGCCCAAGCTGGCTACTCACAACCAGCTGGTCTACATATGCCCGCACCTGGGGCTGGCTCCATCCCAGAGGCTAGAGGGCCTCCGCGACAGCGCAGTCTCACGGGCAGTGCCTATGGACATGAACCTAATCACATCGCCAATAGCAGTGCACTCAGCGAACAAATGCTTTAAAACCCTTTAAAGCGAATGGAGTACAACTTACGTCACCTGCTTCGGGGTGGCCGCCTTACTTTTTCATACAGCGGCCTGCCGTTCATGCGAGGGCGTCAGCCGCTGGCAATGCTCGGGTTGAGCTGTTGCGATGTTCAGCTCAACCCGAGCCCTAAAGAAGGTGGAGCAGAAGACATAGAGCAAGGGTGAAAATATCATACAAGTATACAACCCACCGGCCGTGCCATCCTCCAGGATGAGGCCGGTTCTGGCTGCCACACAAGCTCTGAAAGGCGGGTACAGCAAATAAAGTCTAATCGCACACAAGCGTACATAAGCCTGCCCCACGACCACTGGCAAAGTCGCTATCCCTGCTGCAACACCTAGACTGCATTACTGAATAACAGAGAAGGGGGCGGGACGACTCTGTAATAAGAGGAGGCTGAATCAAGGATGCAGAAACAAAGCCCTGTTTTATTTACTTAAAAGACAGGCCAGGGGCGAACAAACTTCATCTCTTTTAAAAGTGCACTCCCCCCCATCCTTAACGGAGCCTAGGCTAAGAGGTGCGACGCTAAGTCTGCACTAGATCTACTCAGGGCTCGGGAAAGAAATATTATCACCCCTTATACACACAATGAGGCCCCGAAAACCCCCTTCCCAAAGCCCCGCAGAGCTGGGCACAGATCTCACTACAGCTCGTGCAAAAATGCATACCCGGTCGTCAGCTACTTCACACTTTAAGCTAGGAAAACACAGCTCACCCCCGACACTACCAGCCCGCGGGCAAGAGCGCAACTCAGCTACCCACATTAGTGGGAGAGATAACACGGAGAGGCGGCAAATCTCTACTAGCTAGAGTGTGGCATTCATACACAAACATATAATGTTGCAAGAAGATTGTTCTCAGCTTACTCACGGGGAGCTGCAGGCCTTGCGAAGTCCAGCGATGTTCCATAATTCCCCCAAAAGCCTCTCAGGAGAGCGAAAATAAAGAAGTCCTGGAAAACATATTGAAAATGTTTCACCCTTCTCGAGGGGGACTCACCACTCGCTCCTCGCGGCGCTTCAAACCCAGCCATCAAGCCAGTATACGACCACCATCCTGAGGGGGGCGCCTACACCAAACAAACCAGGCGGGCCGTCAGAATCTTACATTTTCTGCTCATCATAGGCCCACCGGCCTGATGTAAAGCGCCCAGGGGAAACACAGGAGAAAGGGAAAAAGGCAGCGCTCATCTGCGTGTCCTAGGAGGCGGAGTCCGCTGCCTTCGCTGGTTCCGGTTACCAGCCCCAGCTTCCTTCCTCTTTTTGCTGCGGGTGTCCCGCCTTCCCTGCGCCCCAGTCCTCCGCGGAGGGGCCGCTCGAGAGGCGACACAGGCTCGCTGATCCCGCCTCCAGTCCTCAGACGGAGACGGGCCAGGGACCCCCGACTGCCTGGGCGCGGTCCCGGACTTCAGCGGAATGCACGTTATAAATGCCGCCGAGCGCTCCTTCGCCTCTCTGAACTTTCCCACCACCGCATCAACGGAGGTGCCAAAAAGTTCAGAGGGCGAAACCGGGGCATCAAGGAGAAAGGACTTCTCTTTCTCCCCGATGTCCGCCAGGTTCAACCACAGATGTCTCTCTGTGGCCACCATCGCGATGGCGAACGCTGTTTGCTTGGTAGCCCGGAGAGCGAAATCCGTGGTCCGGCGCAACTCGGCCACCGCATCAGGGGTTAGACCCTCCCCCTGATCGAGGTCCCTCAGCAGGTCCGCCTGGTAGGCTTGCAACACCGCCATGGTGTGCAAAGCCGCCCCGGCGTGACCCGCCGACATGTACGCCCTGCCGTTCAGACGCGAGGTCGTTCTGAGAGGTTTCGTCGGCAGGGTGGGAGCCCTTAGTGTCGATGGCTGCCCGGAAGCGAGATTTTGCGAACATCTCGTCCACAGACGGCACCGACACATACCCAGCCTCGGATAATCCCTCGACATCAGCAAAATTAGCCCGCTGATGTCGATGGACGCGGGCTGAATAAGGCTTCTTCCATCCCTTCGAGATCTGCTGGTGGAGATCCGGAAGAAACGGAAGACTCCCGGGAGCTGGGCGGAGAGAAACCGGTCGTCCAACCTGTTTGGACGAACGGCCTCTCTCCTCACGCGCTGCCAAGGCAGCTGCAGTCTACCCGCAGCACGTTCCATGACCTCCAACAGCTCCCCGTACATGGGACAGGATGGCTGAGAGGCTCCAGCCTCAGCTGATTCATCAGCCTCTTCGACCATCAGAGTGTGTGTGTATCCTCAGGCGTAAGATACCTGGTACACGGCTCTACACATCTGCGGAAGTGCCGTTGCTTTTGGGCACACTTCTTCATAGCTTCTTTGACGCTTTACTTTGACACAGGCAAAACAGTCCCTGAAGACGAAAAGATGCTGTCATGATGGCAAGGCGCCCTTATATACTTCCTGGTCGCACCTTGATGACATCATAGGCTGTCACCGGTCAATAGGATTGATGTTTTTTGATTATGATTATAGGCACCTGTCACGCTGGAGGCGTTCCCCGTTGCGTCAGCTGACGCAGCGCGAGTTCCCTTTCGAAAGGGAACTACCCAAACACTGGTTGGTTACATTTGACGGAGGAGCTGGGTAACACAAAAACTACCCAAACACTGGGTTGTTACATCTGACCCAGGAGCTGGGTAACACAAAAACTACCCAAACACTGGGTTGTTACGTCTGACGCAGGAGCTGGGTAACACAAAAACTACCCAAACACTGAAAAAAATAACCCAAAAGGCTCAACCCAGAATTTTTTTGAGTTTATATTTATTTATTTAGTCCATTTACAGTTCAAAGTTTGGGGTCTGTAAGATTTGTTTCAGCATTTATCAAGGATGCATTAAATTGATCAAACGTGTAAGTAAGAACATTTGTAATGTTATAAGATTTCATTTTCAAATAACTTCTGTTCTTTTGAACTTTCTATTCTTCAAAGAATCTTGAAAAAAATGTATCATGGTTTCGACATCGCTAATAATAAGAAATGTTTCTTGAGCATCAGATTAGCATATTTGGATGATTTATAAAGGAACGTGTGACACGGAAGAGTAGTTGACTAGTCAACCACCATGACCCATTCCTAATATGAATGTACAGTATGTACTGTATGTGTGTGTGCTTTCACTTAGCTATGTTAGTAATTATTGGCAAGGGTCTCCTCTCTGTTAGCCTGTCTGGATTCCAGCCATTAACAGGAATTAGTCAACAATTGCTTTGTGAGTGGCCTGATAACAGCCTGTTACACACTCTTTTTCAGAAAGTCCCCATCTTTATGTTCCAGCCTGGTGTGATATCCAGAGGGTGTGGGTCTCTCTCTCTCTCTCTCTCTCTCTCTCTCTCTCTCTCTCTCTCTCTCTCTCTCTCTCTCTCTCTCTCTCTCTCTCTCTCTCTCTCTCGTGTTTGTGATGAACTCAAGTGAGAAGTTTAAGCACATATTGTTCGAGAAGGTCAAGGAACAGGAAAGACAAGAGGACATTTCAACACACCTTTCATCTCTGTCAATTACACACACACACACACACACACACACACACACACACACACACACACACACACACACACACACACACACACACACACACACACACACACACACACACACACACACACACACACACACACACACACACACACACACACACACACTCACTCACTAAAGCCTTATTTGTACATGACTAGTATTCAATGAGGAGGTTTGGTGATACTAATTGATTCAGTTAACGATTTATTTGATTAATTTTCACAATCAATGAAATAACAGACATCCTCTTTTAATAATGGCATCTCAAACTTTGTTTGGAAGACTAATCCCATTTGAAAAGTGCTTGAATCTATGTTTCTATAAGCCTGATTTGCTCTCTCTTCATACATGACCTTTCAGTTGCTTTTAAGACGAGAGCAAATATGACCTGTAGATAAATTTAATACATTAACAAATGACTTGAACCTTTTTGAGTGCAGAGAAAATATTTACTCTATAAGCCAGTTTATTGTAACCCTTAATACAAATAGGCAGAAAAGTTTCCGCCATTGCTGTGGATTTTAACAATGGTGAGGAAGTGCTCCCATCAGCCTGTGATGATTTATCAATCCACTAACTTGAATGACCATTTTGATTGTTAGTCACCATGAAATCAAAATTCACCCTCTTATTTTTAAAATGGAATATTGAGGTATTGATTGTAAAAAATGTATCGGTGCACATAATTATTAATGCATCAAAATAATTTCCAAAATTCCTCTTGCAAAAAACTATTCTTGTCACTTCATAAAGTTATTGTAGAACCACTGTAGTGAGATGGACTTTGTAACAACGTCTTTAGTACCTTTTATGGGTCTTGAGAGTGTAAAGTGCATTGTGTCAATGGAGGCCTTTCTGAGCCATCGGATTTCAACTCAAATATCTTCATTTGTGTTCCGAAGATGAACAAAGGTCTTACGGGTGTCGAATGACATGAGGGTGAGTAATTAATGACAGAATTTTCATTTTTGGGTCAACTAACCCTTTAACCCCTCTATGACGACTTCCGCTCTGAGAAACCCGGAAATATGAAAAGGGTCTATTTGGAATGTAATGCAAACGCGTTGTTTAAAGACAGTATTATGTAAATAGCGACCGTGTTATGGAGGGCAATCAGATATTTCTTTTTATTTTATTATTAATCTGCATCTACGTCGCTCAAATAACATGCTTAGCCAGCTAGGGAGAAACTGGCAGCCAGGAATTGACCATTCGTAAAGACCCGCCCCCCTTTGTTGCTATGTCTAACAAACCGCGCTCTCACACCACACACGTTCTCACGCAGTGAAAAACACATCGCCAAGCAAATAGGATACTGACAACAAACTGACAGACAGGACATAGCAGATTACTTTTAATATAAAACAAAGTCTCAACTCTAAAATTGTGTAATTTTTTAAAGAAATGTAAACAATAAATACAGTTTTGTGGCTCTTTAATGTTTGATGACTTGTGAACCGATCGTCTCTTGCTTCTAGTTAATTTATAGTACCAAATAAACATGAAGGAACTTCGGAAGTTATGTTGTTTCACCTGCGGAAAGACGTCAGTACACCGTTAAGTCCGCCGACGTTAATCTACGAACTCTCTTGACTGCTTTGTCGGACAAAAATGGCAGATTCAGCGGATGGCGAATTTTGATTGGTCAGATCGCCTGTCAATCAAACTCCAGGCGAAGGATGAATTAGGAAAAGTGACAAATCCTTAGTGGCGACTTCACTATACCCGCATTCTACCAGCCAGCACGGTTCGGCACAGTTAGCTAACCGTGAATTTCGGGCCAAGATCGGTTTGTAATCGTGCCATGCCGCAGGCTCAAGTGGAAACACAACTGGAACCGTTCCTTACCATTCTAAGCATCGTTCGGCCCAACGGTGGAAAAGCGGCTTAATTCACCGCTGGTTTCTTCTTGATTTTCCTATGGGGATTTTCAGTTAAAACCTACGGTTTTTCAGTTTATGTGTAAAATAAAGCCTGTGGTAAACATAACTTGCCGATACTTTGACATTTTGTTCTATGATGTAAACTGCACTCACACTCACATTCCAAACCGTCTCTAGTTACTTATTAGAAACATACATTTGCAAAAATGAACATAACTGCTTCAGAATTCATGTGTTCGGTATGCGTGTAATTTACACTGTAGAATAAAACATCAAAGTATTGTCAAGTTATGTTTACCACAGGCTTTATTTTACTCATAAATGGGAAAACCTGATTATAAAACCCCATAGGAATATCTTGAAGGAACCAGCGGCGAATTAGTCTTCCGGGTTCTGACGTCATACCTGCACCACTCTGTTCCCAATGGACAAAATCAAGTAGCCGTTACACTTGGATAAACATCACAGTAGGAAAAAAAAGACTATCGCAACTTCCATTTCATGCAGACTTTAAAATGTCAACTAGTTTACAGGTAAGCTCTTGTGACGCAAAACAATTATGTCTTGATTCTTTCCTTGTTTTATCATCATCAACCTCCCTCGCTGGTCTTATCTGGCCTGGCCTGAAACTGTTTTAATACGCTGTGATCTTTGACCTCTCAGATCAGTCTGGCTTGTGTTGGGAGAACATTGTGTGCAGAGTCTAAATGAGATCCTCTCCAGCTGTATACCAGGTCATACTGGGTCATAATGAGATTGTGTGTGTGTTTGAGGGAGAGCGTAAAGGAAGGTACCTCTGATTAGCGAGAGTCGTGTTACCTATGAAGGGGAATTCGGACGTGCGGCGAAGCCGGTCCATCGCAATCGGATCTTTTCCATTCTGACCCGGAGATGAGACACGAACAGACTCGCATAGACTGAGGAAGAGGCCGAACAATAGAGACAGTAGAGATTCCCTTCCTCTCCCAGCGGCATTCCAAAGATTCCCAGTGGCCGGAATCTGGTCCCAGCCCAGGAATCTGGCCCTCGCTCCGAGCTTTGATGAGCCCTGTTCCCGACGCTTCCTGAGATTGTGACTCATCTACAAACAAACTGAAAACAACCTGAGGGAGAAATGGAGAAGGACAGAAGGAGAGTGTGGGAGAGAAGAAGTGATGGAAAAAGAGAGAGAGAGAGACTGAGACTGGACTACAGGATGTCCTGTTTTGATTAGCGTTAGCATCTCCGCTCCCTCAGAAGAAATATTATTCTAACAGTTTCAGGAGCACGGTCTTCACTTTGCTCGTCTTCCCCACACACACACACACACTTCCCTTCAAAGTGCCCAGATATTCCTTCTGTTAATTTGTGAATTGCATGTAACTGGATAGGAGCTGTGTGGTTAGCATAGAGGAACATGCTAATGTTGCGATTTACCATTGCCGAACACAAAGACCCTACTGAAAAGATCAGTTTAGACGTGCATGAATTTTCAGGCTGGTTTACGCTGGTTAGTGGTGGTTTGGTGCTGGTCTAACTGCGTGATCTTACTAATGAAGGTGATTTAAAAAAATTTTTTTTAAAGGAAATCTTGCCTGTTAAACTAGTTCCATCCATCCATTCATTCATCAATAATAAATTATTGATTTTAGCCAGCATTTAGCAAGGATGCTGGAAGTGTTATTTTAGAATTATTCATTTATTGGTATTTATTAGGCCTCCACTAATGACTATTTTTATATCGATTAATTTATCGATTAATCAATTCATATATTGACTAATTTATCACAATAATTTTCAACAATTTTACTTAAAACATTTCATTTAACTTGCAACGTTGTCCTTCAGTAGTGTACTATAAAAAAAATATAAATGTAAACAAGCAAATTTTAAAGGGTACAAATTTGTAAACCAACATAACAAAAAAAGGAGAATATCAGCAAATACTTTTTATATAGAATAGTGTTGTCACAATACCAAAATAATGACCGATACGATACCAGACTAAAATACCTCAATACCGATACTGAATCCATACCATGGCAAAAAACTGTAAAAGTAATTGAATAATATGACAGAACTTACTTTTCATTGTTTTATCATTGTTTTAGGGGTAAAAAACTCTAAAAACTCCCTTGGCCGGCATGTTCCTGCCAGGTCCCTGCCCTGCTAAGAGCTGCATGGACCAAATTCATTGTAACACCCGATTTCTCATTCAACTCTGTATATATTCACTAAAGACATATCCGACTGCGTTTACCCGAATACTCGCCAGGACGTGCATTTTTACATATTTTACCATTTTACCATTATTTACCATTAAAGGAACACGGCGTCTTTTTGGAACTTTAGCTTATTCACCGTATCCCCCAGAGTTAGATAAATCCATACATACCATTCTCATCTCGGTGCGTGCCATAACTCTGTCTGACACTAGCCTAGCTTAGCACAAAGACTGGAGGTGAATAGCTCCAGCTAGCCTACTGCTCAATAAGTGACAAAATAAAACATTTCTATTTACATGTTGTGATGTGTATAGTTACATCGTGTACTAAGACTGACGGAAAAAGTAGTGATTTTCTAGACCGATATGTTTAGGAACAATACTCTCATTCCTGCGTAATAATCAAGGAACTTTGTGCCGTACCATGGGTGCAGCGGTGCAATGATATTACACAGCGCCTGAAAATAGGCTAAATTCCGTCAACATAACCAGTGTGACAACCTGCTTGCACTGAGAGCGTGCTGGGGATTATAGATTATTGCGCCTGCTGCATCCATAACTATACACATCACAACATGTAAATAGGAAAATGTTGGTGTTATTTTGTCACTTATTGAACTGTGGGCTAGCTGGAGCTGTTTACTTCCAGTCTTTGTGCTAAGCTAGGCTAGCGGTGGGTGCGTCACACAGTTATGGCACGCATGGAGATGAGAATGGTGTGTATGGACTCATCTAACTCTGGGGGATATGGGGAATAAATTAAAGTCCCAAAAAGTTGGCGTGTTCCTTTAAAACACAATAATCCGTGAAACTGGCGTCGCGATCTGTCTGAGTGAAAGGCGTGTGCGCGTTCTGGCCACACCGCACTTTTCTGTTGCTTTCTTTTTCCTGAGCTGCGCGTATATATTTGACTGTTCTGCTTCCATTGTTTAGTGAACGGTCACACACACACGTCCTCACTCCTGCTGTCACACGTCGACGCAGATTAAGAAATACTGCCCTTATTAGAGTGCTGTCATTTTTAAAGTACCGGTACTAATACAATTTCATATCGTACCCAACTTACACAGTCAATTAAAAATATTGACGTCGACTAATTATCAGCGTCGACGCAGTCGATTGTACTGACCAATCGCGACAGGCCTAGTATTTATCTATCCATCCATCCATCCATCCATCCATCCATCCATCCATTCATTAATAATAAATGATTGATTACAGTCTTTTTATTTTTAACAAAATTTTAACTGTTATTTTAGAATTATTCATATATTAGCATCCATCCTTCAATGTTAGTTTTTAAAAACAAATAAATTCAAATTCAATAACTATTAAATGTAATCTTTAGCAGCTCTCAAAATTAAAATGTTCATACTGTTAGCATTATTGTGATGCTGTGAAGGGGAAAATCGGATCATTTAGCTCTAACCAGTAGGTAACACTTTAACTTGCATGAATTGACAATTAACTATTTTTAACTATTTCTATTTTTATTCTATGTTTATTGTACATCGAATAATACAAGTTTATTGTTAGTTCATGTTAGCTCAGGACCATGAAGTATAATGAATGGACAAATGTTTATATATATATATATATATATATATATATATATATATATATATATATATATATATATATATATATATATATATATATATATAATCAATTAACATGAACTGTGATTAATAAATGCTTCAGAAGTATTTTTTCTTTGTATTTCTTTGTAATGTATTTATCCAATTGTAAAAAAATAAAACCTTTTTGAAGAAGAGCCTTAGCTAATGTTAATTTATACATCTTAAAATTTTAAAATGCATTAATATATGTAGGAATTAACATTAATTTGATTGTTAAAGGTGCAATATGTAAGATTTTTGCAGTAAAATATCCGAAAACCACTAGGCCAGTGTTATATATTTTGTTCAGTTGATTACTTACAATATCCAAAATGTTTCGAACTATGTTGACTATACCGTGAGAAAACTGCGATTTTTAACCAAGGAACGGGAATGTGTGAGGGAGTCGCCTGTCAATGGCGTCATATCCGCGTTACCCTCGGTTTTCGCTTCAACTGCCATACAAACCAAGGCAACAGACGTGGACAACTGCATAACGTCTAGCAGCACGCTTTTGTAGTCTCGTTCAAATGTGACTTGCTTGTGCTTTATTAGACAGGTGAGCAAATGTAAAACGAATCAATGTTATGTAGCTCAACACGATGAAATATTAGAATATCATCAGTATGATGTTCTTATGTTGATGTAGCTTACTCCTAGTCTCATACAGTCAACAAACTAACACACAGAATAACATTATAACTTTCAACACACTCAAATGCAGTTTGGATAGTGGAGACCAAGGGAAACAGCATTGCGTTTATTCACAATTTTAATTCGTCAATTAAACTGACCTGTATGAGTAGTAATTCAGCACTTGCGGGTAGTGAAATGTCCTCATTTCTTTATATCCCCCGGGACTCACGTGTGTGGCGCTGATATCTGTCTCTTATTAGTTATCGCGCCCTGCTTCATATCACTGTCATGTTAAAAAACATGAACGCATTCACTCATCCATAAACATTATTTCCCCAGAAACATTATTAGATCCGTTGGTATGACGACAAGTTCCATGATTCCGCTCATTCACTGCGTCATCAATCTACGCCTTTGTTATTGTTTTGAAGAGGTTAGCGACCCCTAGTGGCGAAAAAATACATTGTGTAGCTTTAAAGTATTGTTCATTTTTTGTTTATTATACTAAATGCATTAACTAATATTGACAAGTTTAACATAGGCCTATCGTAAAATGTAACCACTTGAACAAAATCACCCAAGACAAAACCAGGTTGGCCAGCTGGTAACTCTTTGGACCAGCTTAAACTAGCTAAAAACTATTTAAAAGCAGCTACCACCTTTAAGATGGTTTTAGTTGTTTTTTTTCCAGAAAGATGACCGGCCATGCAGTAGGGAGATGGAGACGCTGAGCACTGCAGTGTGTGTGTATTTGAGTGTTTGACACTGTTTTACTGTAGTTCACTGCTCCCTATAGCCTAGGCCCTATGGAGCAGATGTTTGACTCCTTAGGGCCTCAACCTAGTTTCTATCTGTCAGGCAGACATCAAGTCAGTGGACCCTAGTGTTTGCTGGGTCACTGGCAGAGCTGTGTAAATCTCTGTGTGCGTATGTGTGTGAGAGAGAGAGCATGTGCGTCTTTGGAACTTTGTGTTTAGCGGGTCATCAGAGAAGCTAATGAATTTTATCTGGGTGTCCATCTCTCACACAATCACACAAGCACACTTCTCTAGAGATTCACACCCCTGTCAGATCTCCCCAGCTCTGCTGGTGCCCGGCCTGGGTTGCAGTTTAAATTTAGCTCCCTGTCTGGACCTGGCCTCCTGGGAGAGTCGGATGAGGGGAGTGAAGACTGAGGAGGAGGAGTGCAGATCCGAGCAAACGGCTGAGAGTTTGGGAAAATGAGGGAGACGTCTAATGTCATTCGTCAGTGAAAAGAGATACTGCGCTGACATATAGTGAAGTGTCAGCCAAGCACAACACTGCACCCAGACACACACACACACATACACACACACACACACACAGAATTTGGGGTTGTAGCCAGAAGACAAGTTGGCAGATTCGCTGATGGAATATATTCAAAGTATTCTTGTATTAATATATTGTTGTCATACAGATGCAGACAGGAATACATCAACAGTTTATCATTTCAAGAATATATTTGTGTTCTTAAACATCATTTGGATGATAATATAAATTTTGCTAATAGATTATTATTAGATTCTTTTATACTGTACATCACAATGTTGTGATTAAATGTAAAATTATAGATTCTTTTTGACAAAATAGTAAAGAATTAAGTGTTTTAGAATTAATCTTATTAGTATTTCATAATATTTTAAATGAGCTTTTTCAATTCAAATGAATTTGAATTATTTTGTTGCATGCTTTTGTAATTTTTTTCAGTTTTTTTAAAAATATTTTGTTTTGCATAAATTAATATTTTTTTCATTGTTTTAGTAGTTTTACTTTAACTTATTTTATTTCAGTTAGTTGCCAAAGTAACATTTCTAATTTTCATTTACAGTTTAAGTTATTCATCTATTTATATTTTATTTCAGCTTTATTTCAAAAGCGATTTTAACTTTTATGATAATTTTTTTATGATTCAGTTAAACGTTCAGATTTTTTTTCTGGACGAAAGAACATTTGGTACAATATGAGGGAGGAGTAAATGACAGATTTTCAGTTTTCGTGAACTATACCTTTTCTCATTTTATTGCATAACTCAGTCACTATATTCTACTCTGGTTTGGAGCCAGCAATATTCTAGATTTCTGTGAATTCACACACACACACACACACACACACTTTCGTCACACCTGTCTGGTCTCATACAGCAGCTGCAGGTGTGTGCATGTCTTTTTGTATGTGTGGGTACCATAGTTTGCCCATCAATCGCTGACAGCTGACAGTTTAATCTGAGCATTCAGTAGGTCATTACTGAGCATCGAGAGCAGCCAATCGCATCAGCGATCAATGACAAAGAGAGAGAGAGACCGGTGAGGGCAGCATGGAAAAGGATCAGCTAGCTCAGTATGAGTGAGAGATATGTTCGTAGTTATGGATGTGAAGGTCAGCTTTGGGCAGTTGACAAACAGGCTGTCAGGTGCGCAAAGATAGGAGGTGAGCACCTGCACACTAACTTTCTTGAGCCAATAAAACAAGGCACACACACGCACACTCGTAAAATCTATCACTCAGATTTGATTGAGAACACTCTGGGAGAATTTAATGTGGACGTCTGCATATAAATTCCCCATACAAGACTCTCATTGTGTCTCTGTGTATGTATTTGTGATTTTATATATATATATTTGTGTAATATATGGCATCCATCAAAATGTACTTCCTGGAAACCAGGTCGCTATGGCACCAATCGGTCCATCCCCCTTCAGAACGTCCTGGCTGCTTTTGAAACGACCCGTGGTAGTTAGGACCTTCCCATGTTTACATGACTCCCAAAAGACAGACAGAACCCCGTTAAATGAAGACATTCCTCACACTTTATGAGCGATATCATGTTTCATATGCCAATGAATGTCACTCTGCCAGCGTTCTCTCAACATTAGCTGAATTTAACCAGGCCTGTTGATGGGTCTGACAACAGTTTTGGCCGCTGGTCTGCTCAAGCATTCCATCCTGTGTCACAAAAGAGAGGGAATTGGATAGGGAGAGAGATGGAAAAGAGAAAGACAAGCACAGACTGTGAGAGCATAGGTGAAGAGAAGAAATGTATTTTGTACATTTTGATTCAGTAAATAAAAAAAAATACTTTTATTCAGCAAGGAGGCATTCAATTGAACAAAAGTGACTAAAGATTTTTACATTGTTGCAAGTGATATGCTCAATTAAACCTGCTAAAAGAATCATGAAAACAACGTATTTCCACAAAAATATTAGGCAGTACAACTGTTTTGAAGAAATGTTTCTTGATCATCAAATCATAATATTAGAATGATTTCTGAAGGATCATGTGACACTGAAAATATAGCTTTTTCATCACAGGAATAAAGTATAGAGTATTTTACAAATGGAAAACTATTATTGAACATATAAATGCTGACTTGCTGAGCATATAAAAAATATTATTGGCCCTATACTATACCCTATACTATACTATTCTATTCTATAAAAGTTTTAACTTTAAACCGTGATATATAAGATGACTGCACTGTCCTTGATAAAGACAAAAATCCCTGTGACTCCAGTACCTAAGTTGTCACTGACCTTTGACCTCTTCAGTTTGATGAACTGACCATGAACGCCAGGGTTCCCACTGGCTCAGTCTCTATTTCTTTCAAACCCTCCCCATGTTTTTATCTGTTCATCTTGCACTCCCTCGTCTCTGCTGGTCCCGCATACATAAATCTGTTCTTTAACCATAACTCGCTCTCATTTTTAGGAACAATGATGACTGATGAACTCCAAGAATTAAATAAACATTCCTCACAAAAGTTTTAGTTTGAAAACAAAAACAACTGTTTTGTGGAACCAATTTGAGTGCAGCCATTTTGGCTCCGAGGTGCGAAACCTGATTCCAAATATTATTGTTACGTTCAACCAGTTGCACGAAACTGAGCATTATCAAACTTGTCAGACAAAAGAAAGAGAAAAAGACAATATTGAATGTTATTTCACTCACGTCTTGCTATTTTATTTGATGTTGTCGTTTAATCGGATCGCTCTGGAGCAGAATTCCGCCCAGACCGAAGCGCTAATCCAACAAAATGGGAGTGTTTGGATCGGAGTGGCGCTATGGAGAAATGTAATTTCTCCTCTCCCTGATTTGATCAGGAGCGAGGGAGCGGGCGGACGAGTGTAAATGTTTAAAGAGGGAGTGGGCGAGGAAGGGGAAGGAGGGGAAATTCTATTACAGGTATTCCCCGTGCTCACGGCAACGCACGCAAAGCATTGTGGTTGTTAATACAATTCTCATTTCAGCACCTGCGCTGATTGGCCGGCGTGCAGGCGAGGTGAGAAGTGATCTGGCTGATGTGTGTGTGTTTGTGTGTGTGTGTCATGCATACAAGTGTACATCCTGTTTGATTGTAGAGTCAGAATGTCAAAACCACGACATGACATGATTATAGCTCCGGTCAATAGTGCGTGTATGTTTGTGTGTTTCGTTGTTGTAATAGTTTGATTAATGTACGTGTATGTCTTAAGCTACACAGAAATCTGGGATGTATTGATTTGTCTGGACTCAGCAGCACATTCATTGATGTGTCTGTCTGTGTGTGTGTGGGAGGAGGTCAGCTGTGGGTGAGAAAAAGGATTAATTTATTTAATAGGCCGGTTTTGTGGAAAAAAGGGAGAAGGAGATAGACGCGGAAAGAGAGAGAGAGAGAGAGAGAGAGAGAGACGTCTGTCATTCTTTCTCAGGGTCTGACAGGGTTCAAAGGGTCAAGGATCTGTGACCTTTGGTGTACATGGCTGCTGCTATTGGTCTTCACATTGGCCTAGAATGGATCTCTGATTGATTTTTCTGTTCTTAAAGTGATAGTATCCCCCAAAATTGTCATGATTTACTCAAACTCATGTTGTTTTAAACATGTATGACTTTTCCCACCGTGGTACATGAAAGAAAAACTTTTTAATATTGACCTGCTGGTTTTTTCAGCACATGCACCTAATGCAAAATATCATAATATCATAAAAGTGGTCCATATGACTTTTGCACTATATTCCAAGTCCTCTGTAGTCGAACAATAGCTTTGTGTGAGGAGCAAATTCAGTTGTTATTCAGTGATATATGTTTTAATGGAATATTGCCGTTTATTACACTCTCACATATAAAGGTACAAAAGCTGTTACTGGGGCGAGGCAGTACCTTTTTTAAAAGGTATACTAAAAAAAGGTTTTTGCAATCATATTTTTCAAGTAAATTTCACGTATGGAGACTTCAGTTGCAAAAGCCTCCAAGTCCGTCTGACGTTTTTCCTTAAAATAAGCATTTTTGTCAGGCTTCTATGTATAGGTTTCTACCTAAGTATCGGCACTTCTGAATGGGCTGAGGCTGGGATTTAGCTGGTTTGAAGTGAAAGTATTTTATGAACGTATACTATAGCAGAGAGCATTCACTCAGTATCATTATCTCATTTTTGACCAAAGTGGCTTTTAGAGGCTTTCGCATCTGAACTCTTCATATGGAATTAAGTAAACTCTACTTAACTAAGTTAAGTAAAACGAACAAACTTGGACAGTAAAAGTTTATTTCTACTTAGCTGAAGTTTTCTTTGCAATACCTTTTACTCAAACAACATAACACTAAACTTATGGGGGTAGATTTGTTGCGTTATTCCAAACAAATAGATTGTTATCCACAAATAAATGTAAAGAGATTCACAAAAATTTTATAAATTCACAAATAAATAGAATGAGATCCACAAATATATGCAGGAGTTTCACAAAAATGAATTAGATTCACAAATAAATACAATGACATTTGTGAATAAAAAAAATATCCACACATATGTTTTTATGTCACAAACACAACTCTGCCTTGCATTTATTTCTGAATCGCTTCCTCTCCATTGGTGGATCTCTTCTTGCACATTTGTAAATCACAGCACAACGCATGGATTTTGAAACATTTCTAGCGTCTACACTCACACAAATCCACAAATAGAGGACAAAATAAAGTCCTTTGCTGCATTTTTCCGACTGTAATTGCCATGACTGGAACATGGAGTCAGTAAGTTGAACCTGAGAACCGAATCATTCAAAAACTTGCTTTGCGACCTTAATCAACCAACTAATAGACTCAAAAAAGAATGATTAGTTTTCATTTCAGATCTTCTCATGTACTCTGGTGTGGCTGCCAGTATTTTCAGTGAATAACCACTTTTTATATTTACATTTATGCATTTGGCAGATGCTTTTATCCAAAGCGACTTGCAGTGCACTTATAACAGGGACAATCCACCTGGAGCAACATGGAGTAAAGTGCCTTGCTCAAGGACACACTGGTGGTGGCGACTGCTGGGATCGAACCAGCAACCTTCTGCATATCGGTGTTTTAACCCAGGGGTTTTCAAACTTTATGATGCCAAGGACCCCCAAATATGATTAATCTTTTATGAGGGACCCCCATTTTTATGAAAAAACTTTTAAACTGTTCCAAACGTAATAAATTGGCTATACTTAATGTCGTTGGCCTATGTATACAGCAAGAAAGGAGAGAAACATGTAGAAATTAAATTATTTTCATGCCATATTTTCTGGGGACCCCTTAGGACCTTCTAGAGGACCCCTGGGAGGCCCCGGATCCCAGTTTGAAAACCCCTGGTTTAACCCACTAGACCACCATCTTTTTCAGTCAGGCCCCCCCTCCACAAAACTATCATATGGATTCAAAAGAGTCATTAGGCTACTATTGAGAAGCTTGACAGCATCGCAAAGTACAATGTGAATGTTGTTCAAAACATCTCTTTTTGTGTAAAAAGAAAGTCACATATGTTTGGAACAACATGAGGATTAGTAAATGATGACAGCATTTTTGGCTGAACACTTCCTTAAATATTGGAATCATTTACATTTGGAACATTTCCAGAAACTGCTGTTATGTGTCAATACATGGCAAATCATGTTTCATATATAATTACACTGATTACCTTTTTTTTGTCTCTCTCTCTCTCTCTCTCTCTCTCTCTCTCTCTCTCTCTCTCTCTCTCTCTCTCTCTCTCTCTCTCTCTCTCTCTCTCTCTCTCTCTCTCTCTCTCTCTCTCTCTCTCATTCTTCACGTTTTATGATTTCTCAGTATTGGCAGTGAATACACACTGGCAAAGTTTAACTTTTGACTCAGCATTGTTCAAAGCATTTTTTCACCATGAAGCTGGCTCATATGTCTAGCTTTTAAAAATGTGAATACTGTAATACCGGCATAAACATATGAATGTGTTTAAGAGAGAGAATGAGATCGATAAAATGATTTACACTAAATCTATTTTTAGGACAATGTTTACATTATTTTCATGACATTTATGCACATTTCACCCTTTCATTGTTCATTTTTATTATTAAAATCAGGATGGATTAATATTATATGACATATTACATTTTTTAATTTACCTAATACCAGTTATTTTATTTTATTCCCTCAAAAGATGCGTAAAGCACATGACAGTCCTCCATGTAATATAGCAACAGAGTGTATTTATGTGCTGAAATATTGTAATATATTCACAAACCACCGGTTGAATTCTTCAGACTAAGCGTTTCAAGAGGACAGACCCTAGCGTCGGTTCACATTACTCATTCTAATTCGCCCTCGTCTCGTTCTGTTCTGCACTTACTCTTGTTTTTCACACAATATTTCATCATGCCATGTTTTACGTTTCACTTTTGACTTTTTTTTTGTATTGTTCTCCCTTTCACTAGTCTTTTTGTAATTTCGGTCCAATTATTTCTGTCCATAGACTTCATTACTCATGTCCGTGTCAGACACCAACACACACACACATCTCATTGAGTACACATGTCGACAAACATCGGCACATGTGGTCGTGGGCACATAAGCTCATGGATGTAGCAATGTTCACTCAAACACACACTTACAGGTATGGAAGTCATCAGCTGTGTGTCAGAGGTCAAGCTCATTATCCAGCTCTAGTGAAAACTTTCAAACCTGCATTTAATATGGGGCTGTGATATAAGCTCCTCTGTCTACACACACACACACACACACACACATCATGCTCCGTCTCTTCATATATGCAGGTATAAATCACACAGGGCCCCACATACCACTTAAAACCCATGCCAAAACACACACATACACACAACTCTATGCTATACACTTACTCTGTAAACGATGCAATCTTCCTTTGCTTTGAATCATTTTTGAGCTATATCTTTACTTATCTTTTCTGAATTCTTAATAACTATTTAATTTGTGCATGTGGCCTTTAGATGATGATCTTTAAGATTGCTGCTCTGTTTGGATTGGGACGTGTGTGTGTGTGTGCGCACATGTTTGGCATGTACATGACGGGTGTTTCCTGACATTAAACATCTCTGCATAAAGCCATTAGAGAACAGGAGCTCTATTCATTCACACTGGTGTGATTAACACACACACACACACACACACACACACACACACACACACACACACACACACACACACACACACACACACACACACATCCTCAAGCATGTACTTGTCCTCACACACCTTTACACACCAACAGCCACATATAAAATACAAAATGCATTGTAAGTCTCTTATTCATGGCAAAAACTCACGTACATGTACACATTTACAAATGATGCATGATTGTAAAATTGGTAAAACCTGATTTGTCAAATGCATTTGTAACATTAAAATTCCCAAACTTGCATATAAACACAAGCTCTGAGAGCACCCTTCTGGTAGGCTGCAGTATGGCTGACATGTGACATTAAACAACCATACCTGTTCAAAGGCCACCTTGGTGGTCGAGACCTGGCTTGTGTATTTGTGTGTATGTTGGGTGGAAACAGAGGGGCACAAAGACACAAACAATGGTGTCTTAAAGGCACAATATGTAATATTTTTGGATTAAAATATCCAACAACCACTAGAACAGTGTTATATATTTCGCTGACTTGTGTACTTACATTATCCCAAATGGTTCCGAGAATGTTTAAATACAGAGAAATAAGTAATTTTAACCAGGACACTGACCGTATCCATGCGTCGCCTATCAATGACATCATACCGGCGTATTTGATTTCCGGTTTATGTTGAAACCATGGAAATACCAAAGACGCTTTAATATATTATGTGTTTTATTAGAGAGGCGAGCAACTATTTGGATACATGAATTGACAGAAAACGAATCATTGTTATAGCTCAACACAGTAGGTCTTATTGTCTTATTAAATCTCGTTTTCTTGATTTACCGTTACCGATTTATGTACCATGTTTTACCATGTCTAATATCGATCTAGCTCACTGCAGTGTGCAACAAGTGTCTCATAGCAGCCGCAGAGCAAACGCACAGAGTAGCATTATAACATAACTTTCAACACACTCAAATGTATCTAATATGATAACAGTGCTGCTTTACCCCGCACATAAACATGAGCGGAAGAAGCGAAAGCAGTCGTCTGTGGCATAATAAAAGCTCCACTTCTCTTGAGCTGTGTGTTGCGCTTGTATCTCATTAGCAATCGCTCCAGCGGCCTCGTTCCACTTCAACGGCTCTCAGCCCCACCCTGCTTCATACTACAGTAACGTTAATAAATCTTATAGCTCATCCATGAATATGATTTCTGTCAAGTCCCATCGGATTCTTTTCCACCGGCTGTAGAGCTGAAGACAACTCCCACGATTCCGCAAAATCAAGGCATCATCAAGCTACGCCTTTGTTTTGAATAAGCGACCTCTAGTGGCGAATATTACATATTGTGCCTATAATAATAAAAATTAAAAACTAAATACTATGGCACTAATACTAACTAATATTAAACCTTTCATATAAACAAATTGTATAAATACCAGTAGTTTTAAAGCTGTCGAGATACATATTGCCCAACAAAAGTTTTTTAATCTCAAATGTCAGGGTGGCACAACTGCAAACATTGCTCTTTTATTATGAATTGACAATGTAATAACAGTAAACATGATCATACATTATACAGACGATCCCAATGGCAAAGATCCTTGTGGCAGAGTCAAAAAGTTTGTAGATCTCTCTAATTTCAAGACTTTCCATGTCAGGTGGTGCAACTACAGTATATACATAGATACAACTATTTGGCTGTACCGCCTGACGTAAAAACAGTCAAAAACTGCATTAAAGGTGCAGTGTGTAAATTTTAGCGGCATCTAGCGGTGAGGTTGTGAATTGCAACCGTCCACCGCTTACCCCTCCCTTTCAAAGCACATAGAGAAGCTACGGTGGCCGACACAGGACAAAAATGTCACCGTTGGAGAGAGTGACTAGCGCTCTGTAGAGAAGTTTGTCTGTTTAGGGCTACTGTAGAAACATGACGGCACAAAATGACTTCACTGTAAGGGGACCCTCGGTGTATGGAGATGGAAATGCCTCATTCTAAGGGAATAAAAACTTAACGGTACGTTATGTAAGGTCTTTATACACCGCTGAAAACATAGCTATGTATATTATATTGCATTTCTGTCAATGGATCCTCATAAATATTACACACTGCACCTTTAAACACTTTGAAATGTTATTTAGCAACTGGAACTTGTTTAAACGCATTGTTCATGACTCAAAAATATGCATTACATAAGTTTTGAAAAGATTTAAAAAACCTTTTTTGAAGCTTTATTTGTCAATGATCCATATATATTATTAGCTAATTTTGGAATAGCTTGCTAACATACTACTTACTGTTTTCATCGTATTGTTGCTGTCTTCACATGCTATAGGAAATGTCCTACTTCCCACTTCTGAAGTTGTGATTACGAGCTTGTCGCATTCAAATGCTTTGTTGTCGTAAAGACAGGAATCTTAGAGGACACCAGGGGCCTGTACCATGATGGTAGTTTAACAAACTCAGGGTTACAGGATTAGTTTCGAGTTGACAAAACCAAACAAATCTATTCAGGCTTTTTTTGGTCCCATGATGCTGATCATCAGCTTTCTCTGTCAACTCAGGCTTTGATCCTGAGTTTAGGAGTTTAGCTGTGACATCAGTAGTGAACAGCCAAATCACACGCTGTGGATCAGGGGAACTGAGATTCACTTCTCACGAGAGAAGCAGCGAGATTAATTTATCTCTTTTGCAGAATAATTTAAACAAATTTACACAGCAAGAAGAAAAGAGCTGTCAATGAAAGAGTACAACTTCTAGAGAAACCGTATACGTCAATGCAAGTAAAAGTTATAGTTTAGTTGATATATAGAGAGAATTGAACATTTAGGCTCACATGTAGTAATTTTTATAGCTTTATTTATTGATTTTAAAGCTTATTTGTATGACCTTTATATAGGCTATTTATATAAATTTGAACAAAGTGCCTATTAATGATTGAAAATGATACACGTGTAATTGATTAAGGGTATAATAATTACATCAATGATATCTAAATCATTCAAAATTATTATTAATAAGCATTGTTTAAAGCCAGACGCTTTAGTCTTTAAAAAACATTTGCTATGTAGTGACCTTTAATTTGGAGTATAAAAAGGGGGAGTGACTTTATCGCATCAGAGGTGTGTCACTTTGCTCACAGCTGATTGGTCCAATTTCAGTTTGCGATCTCTTATCCAGAACATAACCTGCCCTGGAGCAGGTTAGCCATGGAGAGTGAGTTACTATGGAGATGAACACTGCTAAAAGCCAAACCACTTTAATGGTACAGAAAACCCAGGATTGGCACAAACTAAGCCTAAACATATCTGGCTAGCCAGCTAAACCGGCTTCATGGTATAGGCCCCTGGTTTATTCTTACCTATTTACAGTATTTAGAATTCATTGACAACCATAAAAACATTCACATCGCTATCTTGATAGTGAGCTTGTATAAATCGCTGTGTATAAAACATACAATAAGCTTCAAATGGTTATTCAAATGTGTATGCACTACTTTAACGCCAAGACAAGGCGATGTAGCTGTTGTGGAAAAAAATTAAGCAGCAAACGCTCTCCCCCCGCCATGTTTATGGCCCGCCCCTAACTTAAGCATCATAAACTTGAGTATCGAAATTGTCCCAGAGCTTTCCCAGTGGCAAATACGATTTGAGAATGTGTTCATGTCCAATTTATAACTAGGGAACTTGTATTTATGATAATTCCGGCAGCATGTGAAGGCATAAATATGTGTTGTGTAAACTGTCTGTAAAACACAGCATAATTCATGGAATACTGTATCCCACAATACAATGCCCTGGACGTACCCTATATAGTATGCTATAGTAGTAAACCAGTATTGCATTTTAAAAACAACCTTTATTTGTTAATGTAGCTGTGTAGTTGATGCAAGCCGGGCTGATGGGAAATGTAGTTTCTTTAAATGCAGTTTAATGTAGTTGCTTTAAATCTACTTGCTTTAGTGTATTTTTGGTTTTAGTGTGTGATGTTACAGACATGTCCATGTAATGTTTTTGTATTTTGAGAAGTGTGGAAAAGAGCGATAGTTGACACAAACCTGGACCCCAATATTCATCAAAATACAGCATCATTTTTGTGTTCTGCAGAAGAAAGCAAGCAAGCAATACAGGTGAATAAATGATTACAGAATTATTTATCATATATTTTACCTTTATTCTCAACTGCTCTGTCCTTCCTTGTAAAAACGGTCTGATGGTTTCCGGGTTGTATGAAGCCGGTCCCTCAAAAATACGCAATGGGCTCAGATTGGTTAGCTGGCCCAGTGTGTTGTGATTCGCTAACCGCCTAGTGCACGTTTGTCGGAAACGCCACTTACCTTTACCGGTAGACTGTGCTTTGGCTAGTATTCGAAACAGTGGCGTCAATAAAACCATACCAATTTGAGCCCGAATCAGACCCAGACAATTTTAGTGAAGATGATCGAGCAGAACCTGTTCAGTCCTCAAGAGTAAAGACTGCGGATCTATAGTGATCGCTCCTGAATGGCACTGTTAATTTGTATTTTTAGAACGATTATAGCCAAATATCTGTCACAAGAACGAACACTAAACATTAAACATAAAACAACACACTACAGCTTTACTATAGTAGCCAAATCAAACACAGAACCATGTTTAGCATGCCTGTAGATAAACAATACATACAAGCTCTAATCAAAGAATAATTTACACTAATGCCAAGTTCGCTGTTGAGATTTTAAAAAAAGTTTGTCTGTCTGTCTCGTGCTTTGATTTATGATGTGCAGCATATATCTGCTGCTAAAGCGATCTTTTCCCCTCTGTCTCATACACACATGCATATAACATGTTGTATGTTAAACGCACTGCAACGCACCCCCGTCCCTAGGAAGGCTGAACAAAGTGGACCTGCAATCCGGATGAAAATAACAGCATTCCGTCGGCATTGGCAACAACACTCCAGCCTACTAACTAGCCTACCACAACAACGCTTCCCTGCGGCGATACAAAATGGCCTCGCCCCCCACTTATTTCATATTCTCGGAGGAGGGGTTTATGTAAATATTGGGGCTGGTGATGTCAGCAACCCTGGAGGAATGTGTAGTAGTCCCTAGCGGCCGTTTGCTGTAGTCCTTAGAAATTGATTTCTTTAAAAGCAAATATCTCCCTTTGCTTTAAACTTTGAACGTTGTAACTTTGCAGATATTGTTTATGCTCAAACAGCAACATTACACACTAGCTAAAGTTAGAAAAGTGAAATTGTGGTTTACCACCCCTTTAAAGACAACTACTTCACCACTCAACATACTGCACCCGCTTAAATGATAAAAGCAGGTGTGAATGTGCTCGTGTGTGTGTGTAGTGTTAACACTTCAACCAAATTAAACGAACCCATCAGGAGTGTTAACCATTTCTCAAATAATCCACACTGATATAATAAAAATAAATCACAGTAACACACTGTATATTTCAAATGATGCGGTTAGACTTTGGCCAACATATTTCAACTGCATGTTTAGTTGTACAGTCCTTAACATGCATTTTTAAGCTCTGTGACAGACCTCAGTACTCAAGGGGGCGATAGAGTTACCATTGTTTGTCCTAATAATCAATGAGTCAATTATGTTCTGACACATTTTTAAATGGAACAATGCATTTTCATTTGCATACTTGAGTATGTATCGGCCTTACTGTCACCAGAAAGAAAAGCTTTTGTTTTTGCACCCATAATATTTCAGAGAAAACATGACACTCCACTTCTTTATCTCCCTCGCTAAGGGTGCATGAGGGTAAAAGTGTCTCTTTTCTTCAGTTATGAAGAGATTATGATCTGTGATTGTAGTGACTTATAAATAGGTCAGCTACTGCTTGCGGATTGGCTGATTGGCCACTTTATGGTTGATATGATTGGCTGTGGCAGAGCAGCGATACTGAGTGATGAAGGGCACGTAAGCAGAACGTCCACCTGCTCCTCCATCAACTCCAAAGCACTCAACCATCACACACGATTGTATGAAAAACTGAGAGATAGAGGAATACATATTTATATGCTTAGATAAATGACAGAGATAAATGTTGTTCCTGCACGAAAAGTAAATATGGATATTATTATAAAATATAAATAAATGTTGTTCTTGCACAGAAATGTAAATAAAAATAATATATAAATGTATTAATTAAATGTAATAATGAAATAATACATGTTTATTTATATATATATATATATAATGTTCTTGCAAAAAAAAAAAATAGATACATATACATATTTAAAATATATATATTTTTTCTCTGCAAGAACATTTTATATCTGTACACTGTGTGTGTGTATATGTGCACGAACAACATTTATTTCTATAATTATATTATCTTTCTCTCCTCTTCAATCCAGTTTTTTTTCTTCTCCTTTCCTGCATTTTTTTCACTTTCGCTATCCATCTATCCATCACTGTCTGATAATCCTCTTTTTCCAACACTCCTGTTTTTTATACTTTTTGTCACTCTCTCAATCTTTGCACTCATCGGGGCCCCTCACTGTCCTGCCATCTCTCTCTCTCTCTCTCTCTCTCTCTCTCTCTCTCTCTCTCTCTCTCTCTCTCTCTCTCTCTCTCTCTCTCTCTCTCTCTCTCTCTCTCTC